>OY744475.1:6675730-6875730 GCA_963556175.1 Tipula confusa
GGGAAAAGCGTGTTCACGATGTTTTCCATCACCTTTGCATCCATCGAGCTGCATAAGTTTGTGGTACCCAATCTGTTATTGACTATTTTGTAGCCTTTGCCCCATGGGTCGTCATCTACCTCGCGGCAGATATCTTGCCAACAACGAGTCTTACTAGACTTTATTGCTATGCCAAGCTCTTTCTTTGCATCCCTGTACTCAACTGATCTACTCGCAGCATCACTTCTGTTTTGTGCTCGTTGTGCCCTTCGTCTGAGTTTCAGGGCTTTCTTCCTGAGTTCTGCTATTTCGTCCGTCCACCAGTATGCCTGACGTCTTCCACTCCACTGTTTTTTCCGAGGCATTGCTGCATCGCAGGCTCGCTGAATAAGCTGAACGATCTCATCAACCTTAGCCTCGATTTCATTCCTGGTTGTATTGCTCTGCGAAACTGGACGAATATTTCTCAGGTTTGCCTCCAAAAATGTAACGAGTTTTTCTCCTTCCAACTTACTCGTGATCCAACCATGTGATTTCCGGGTACTCTTTCGATTCACTGATCTTTCATCGAGTACCTGAAACGTGATGTAATTATGGTCACTCCCCGTGAAGTCCTCTATTACCTTCCAGTTTACTGCGTTTGATGCCAGTCTTGACGATGCAAATGATATGTCAGGGATAGAATATCCAAAACCGGGTCTTCTATATGTCGGGACTAAGCCACTGTTCAACACGTTTAGGTCAAGTCTCGCTGACATCTCCATAACCAGCTTCCCTCTGGAGTCCTGCTGTGGCATACCCCATTCCAATGCGCGCGCATTAAAGTCGCCGGCTACCACTATTTCCCCCGCTGTGTCACGAAGTGCATCCTCAAGTTCATTAAGCTTAGAACGGAAGTCCCCGATTGCGTCATTTGGTGAGAGGTATACACTAAAGATGGTAGTGCCTCGGATTCTAACCCAAACATAGCCATTACCTGCGCCATGATCGTCTATGCAAATAGTACGAACGTCAACCACCCATATTGCAGCAGTACCCAGGCGGTCTGGAAACCAGTTTCTTGGATTCCTGTCCCGGTATTGCTCACTAATAAGCACTATCTGAGCTTCCTTTTCATACACTAGCTGTGTTAAAAGGTCATCTGCAGCCCTGCATCCGTTCATATTTCCTTGAAGTACTTTCATCCACGGTGGTCTCTCTGCTTAACCTGCATAGCCTTCCTAAAGACTTCGCAGGCACCTGACCCCTGTACGTGATTAAGATTTCCACCGGGCTTCTCAGCACATAGAGAACACCTCGGTGCGGAAGTGCATTCTACCGCCTTATGTCCGCTTTTACTGCACTTCCAACAACTACCGCTGCGATCTGGGCCCTTGCAATTTCCTCTGGTGTGTCCATACCCAAGGCATCTGAAGCATTTTAGAACTTCCAGCCTCCTCCTTACCCTACCGAAAACCCAACCGATCTTCATCCTCCCCTTTTCTAGCAATTTTAAGGCTGCTCGTTCATTTAGTTCAATGACAGCTTTTTTTTGCTCACGCCTATCAAATATGAAAAGGGATACTTTAATATCCCCCGGGGGCTCCTCTTCCGAGTCACGTCCGACTGCCATCTTAACCTCCTCAATCGTCGTGAGGCTGTCCAGGTTCAGAACCTCTATCTTTATACGGGGTATCAATCCTCGGACCTCACCATCCTGACCTACTGCTGTCCGTATAATTTCTTGCAGCTTGGTCGGATCTTTGCAACGACCCAGTTCTAGCAGGACTGCCCCATCAGCTGTTTTTCTAATTTGCCTGATTTCGGCTTCCTCTTCATTTGGGCAGGTACTACCTCGAATGACACTCAACACGTCCGCATACGTCTTACCCTCGGCCGGTTTGATTACCACTGCACTGCCCTTTATTTTTCCTTTCCGCCGTTTCTTTCTCTTACGGTTCTTCCCTCTATTATGGTTTTTAAATACCTCCTCCTCAAGAAGACCTTCACCATCTTCGACTGTGTTAGAAGGGCGTCTATTAATTTGTCTTGCCTTTTTATGAGCGACAGTGATCCATGTGGCGTTTTCCCCCACAGGCCTATCAATTCTGGTCCCGACTTCCGATTCCGATTCTTCGGTCTGCAACGAGTTCTTACTTCGTTTTGGGACCGGTCGGATAGCTTGATGTCGCTCAGCCACTTGACTCCCTTGCGAGACGGCGTGACTCCTATCCTGTTCTTCGGACTCTCTTTCTAACTTTTTTTGATTAATTCTCATAAAATGAATCACTTCCAGCACTTCTTCCAGTTCCAGCAAACCGTTCTTTACGCCCATAGCAGTGTTTTTTTGTTTCTGTGCTGCTGCTAGCGTATTTTTAACGATTTCCCTACACTTTCGGAATTCGTCCTCTTCCTGTTTTTTCATTTTATCGATGACTCGTCTCATCTCATTTTCTGAGTCACATTCCAGAGATGTGAGTCTCCTTTTGCCTGTCTTTTTCTCCTTCCGGATCAGGTCTATATCCATATGACCCTCGGAGCCCTCCAAATTAATTGGCAAAATTGATACTTGATCGATACCCGATCCACCACAGACCTGGCTGTCGACCACTTTTACCTGCCTACTTCCTTTCATTATTGAACTAGATTGTAGTCTAGAAGTTATTCTAGACTCCGGTTTTGATGCTGTTGGAGAAGCATCACTCTCATTAATTTTATTTTGAGTATGACTATCCATATTTTGATCCCACGAGTAGCACGAGAAATAACGGTCACCTATGACAGAGCTCTGCATTATCATAGGAAGGCTATGGGTTTAAACTGACTGTCGCCAAAGTCAGAGTTCGACATACTAACGACCAAGCACCCCCTTAGCCATGCAGCCATCGGCGTATGTAGTGCCACCTTAGCTTGGGTTTGCTAGATTTTTTGGTCCACCCCAAGTATTTGATTTCCTCGGTACCTGCCATATCTGGCATTTGATTTCCTCGGTACCTGCCATATCTGGCGGGCTTTCCCCTATCCGCCAATAATTATTATATTATTATATTATTATATTATTATATTATTATATTATTATATTATTATATTATTATATTATTATATTATTATATTATTATATTATTATATTATTATATTATTATATTATTATATTATTATATTATTATATTATTATATTATTATATTATTATATTATTATATTATTATATTATTATATTATTATATTATTATATTATTATATTATTATATTATTATATTATTATATTATTATATTATTATATTATTATATTATTATATTATTATATTATTATATTATTATATTATTATATTATTATATTATTATATTATTATATTATTATATTATTATATTATTATATTATTATATTATTATATTATTATATTATTATATTATTATATTATTATATTATTATATTATTATATTATTATATTATTATATTATTATATTATTATATTATTATATTATTATATTATTATATTATTATATTATTATATTATTATATTATTATATTATTATATTATTATATTATTATATTATTATATTATTATATTATTATATTATTATATTATTATATTATTATATTATTATATTATTATATTATTATATTATTATATTATTATATTATTATATTATTATATTATTATATTATTATATTATTATATTATTATATTATTATATTATTATATTATTATATTATTATATTATTATATTATTATATTATTATATTATTATATTATTATATTATTATATTATTATATTATTATATTATTATATTATTATATTATTATATTATTATATTATTATATTATTATATTATTATATTATTATATTATTATATTATTATATTATTATATTATTATATTATTATATTATTATATTATTATATTATTATATTATTATATTATTATATTATTATATTATTATATTATTATATTATTATATTATTATATTATTATATTATTATATTATTATATTATTATATTATTATATTATTATATTATTATATTATTATATTATTATATTATTATATTATTATATTATTATATTATTATATTATTATATTATTATATTATTATATTATTATATTATTATATTATTATATTATTATATTATTATATTATTATATTATTATATTATTATATTATTATATTATTATATTATTATATTATTATATTATTATATTATTATATTATTATATTATTATATTATTATATTATTATATTATTATATTATTATATTATTATATTATTATATTATTATATTATTATATTATTATATTATTATATTATTATATTATTATATTATTATATTATTATATTATTATATTATTATATTATTATATTATTATATTATTATATTATTATATTATTATATTATTATATTATTATATTATTATATTATTATATTATTATATTATTATATTATTATATTATTATATTATTATATTATTATATTATTATATTATTATATTATTATATTATTATATTATTATATTATTATATTATTATATTATTATATTATTATATTATTATATTATTATATTATTATATTATTATATTATTATATTATTATATTATTATATTATTATATTATTATATTATTATATTATTATATTATTATATTATTATATTATTATATTATTATATTATTATATTATTATATTATTATATTATTATATTATTATATTATTATATTATTATATTATTATATTATTATATTATTATATTATTATATTATTATATTATTATATTATTATATTATTATATTATTATATTATTATATTATTATATTATTATATTATTATATTATTATATTATTATATTATTATATTATTATATTATTATATTATTATATTATTATATTATTATATTATTATATTATTATATTATTATATTATTATATTATTATATTATTATATTATTATATTATTATATTATTATATTATTATATTATTATATTATTATATTATTATATTATTATATTATTATATTATTATATTATTATATTATTATATTATTATATTATTATATTATTATATTATTATATTATTATATTATTATATTATTATATTATTATATTATTATATTATTATATTATTATATTATTATATTATTATATTATTATATTATTATATTATTATATTATTATATTATTATATTATTATATTATTATATTATTATATTATTATATTATTATATTATTATATTATTATATTATTATATTATTATATTATTATATTATTATATTATTATATTATTATATTATTATATTATTATATTATTATATTATTATATTATTATATTATTATATTATTATATTATTATATTATTATATTATTATATTATTATATTATTATATTATTATATTATTATATTATTATATTATTATATTATTATATTATTATATTATTATATTATTATATTATTATATTATTATATTATTATATTATTATATTATTATATTATTATATTATTATATTATTATATTATTATATTATTATATTATTATATTATTATATTATTATATTATTATATTATTATATTATTATATTATTATATTATTATATTATTATATTATTATATTATTATATTATTATATTATTATATTATTATATTATTATATT
The DNA here is from genome assembly GCA_963556175.1 of Tipula confusa. Classification (NCBI taxonomy): domain Eukaryota; kingdom Metazoa; phylum Arthropoda; class Insecta; order Diptera; family Tipulidae; genus Tipula; species Tipula confusa. The sequence goes on from OY744475.1 coordinate 6,681,331, forward strand.
ATTATATTATTATATTATTATATTATTATATTATTATATTATTATATTATTATATTATTATATTATTATATTATTATATTATTATATTATTATATTATTATATTATTATATTATTATATTATTATATTATTATATTATTATATTATTATATTATTATATTATTATATTATTATATTATTATATTATTATATTATTATATTATTATATTATTATATTATTATATTATTATATTATTATATTATTATATTATTATATTATTATATTATTATATTATTATATTATTATATTATTATATTATTATATTATTATATTATTATATTATTATATTATTATATTATTATATTATTATATTATTATATTATTATATTATTATATTATTATATTATTATATTATTATATTATTATATTATTATATTATTATATTATTATATTATTATATTATTATATTATTATATTATTATATTATTATATTATTATATTATTATATTATTATATTATTATATTATTATATTATTATATTATTATATTATTATATTATTATATTATTATATTATTATATTATTATATTATTATATTATTATATTATTATATTATTATATTATTATATTATTATATTATTATATTATTATATTATTATATTATTATATTATTATATTATTATATTATTATATTATTATATTATTATATTATTATATTATTATATTATTATATTATTATATTATTATATTATTATATTATTATATTATTATATTATTATATTATTATATTATTATATTATTATATTATTATATTATTATATTATTATATTATTATATTATTATATTATTATATTATTATATTATTATATTATTATATTATTATATTATTATATTATTATATTATTATATTATTATATTATTATATTATTATATTATTATATTATTATATTATTATATTATTATATTATTATATTATTATATTATTATATTATTATATTATTATATTATTATATTATTATATTATTATATTATTATATTATTATATTATTATATTATTATATTATTATATTATTATATTATTATATTATTATATTATTATATTATTATATTATTATATTATTATATTATTATATTATTATATTATTATATTATTATATTATTATATTATTATATTATTATATTATTATATTATTATATTATTATATTATTATATTATTATATTATTATATTATTATATTATTATATTATTATATTATTATATTATTATATTATTATATTATTATATTATTATATTATTATATTATTATATTATTATATTATTATATTATTATATTATTATATTATTATATTATTATATTATTATATTATTATATTATTATATTATTATATTATTATATTATTATATTATTATATTATTATATTATTATATTATTATATTATTATATTATTATATTATTATATTATTATATTATTATATTATTATATTATTATATTATTATATTATTATATTATTATATTATTATATTATTATATTATTATATTATTATATTATTATATTATTATATTATTATATTATTATATTATTATATTATTATATTATTATATTATTATATTATTATATTATTATATTATTATATTATTATATTATTATATTATTATATTATTATATTATTATATTATTATATTATTATATTATTATATTATTATATTATTATATTATTATATTATTATATTATTATATTATTATATTATTATATTATTATATTATTATATTATTATATTATTATATTATTATATTATTATATTATTATATTATTATATTATTATATTATTATATTATTATATTATTATATTATTATATTATTATATTATTATATTATTATATTATTATATTATTATATTATTATATTATTATATTATTATATTATTATATTATTATATTATTATATTATTATATTATTATATTATTATATTATTATATTATTATATTATTATATTATTATATTATTATATTATTATATTATTATATTATTATATTATTATATTATTATATTATTATATTATTATATTATTATATTATTATATTATTATATTATTATATTATTATATTATTATATTATTATATTATTATATTATTATATTATTATATTATTATATTATTATATTATTATATTATTATATTATTATATTATTATATTATTATATTATTATATTATTATATTATTATATTATTATATTATTATATTATTATATTATTATATTATTATATTATTATATTATTATATTATTATATTATTATATTATTATATTATTATATTATTATATTATTATATTATTATATTATTATATTATTATATTATTATATTATTATATTATTATATTATTATATTATTATATTATTATATTATTATATTATTATATTATTATATTATTATATTATTATATTATTATATTATTATATTATTATATTATTATATTATTATATTATTATATTATTATATTATTATATTATTATATTATTATATTATTATATTATTATATTATTATATTATTATATTATTATATTATTATATTATTATATTATTATATTATTATATTATTATATTATTATATTATTATATTATTATATTATTATATTATTATATTATTATATTATTATATTATTATATTATTATATTATTATATTATTATATTATTATATTATTATATTATTATATTATTATATTATTATATTATTATATTATTATATTATTATATTATTATATTATTATATTATTATATTATTATATTATTATATTATTATATTATTATATTATTATATTATTATATTATTATATTATTATATTATTATATTATTATATTATTATATTATTATATTATTATATTATTATATTATTATATTATTATATTATTATATTATTATATTATTATATTATTATATTATTATATTATTATATTATTATATTATTATATTATTATATTATTATATTATTATATTATTATATTATTATATTATTATATTATTATATTATTATATTATTATATTATTATATTATTATATTATTATATTATTATATTATTATATTATTATATTATTATATTATTATATTATTATATTATTATATTATTATATTATTATATTATTATATTATTATATTATTATATTATTATATTATTATATTATTATATTATTATATTATTATATTATTATATTATTATATTATTATATTATTATATTATTATATTATTATATTATTATATTATTATATTATTATATTATTATATTATTATATTATTATATTATTATATTATTATATTATTATATTATTATATTATTATATTATTATATTATTATATTATTATATTATTATATTATTATATTATTATATTATTATATTATTATATTATTATATTATTATATTATTATATTATTATATTATTATATTATTATATTATTATATTATTATATTATTATATTATTATATTATTATATTATTATATTATTATATTATTATATTATTATATTATTATATTATTATATTATTATATTATTATATTATTATATTATTATATTATTATATTATTATATTATTATATTATTATATTATTATATTATTATATTATTATATTATTATATTATTATATTATTATATTATTATATTATTATATTATTATATTATTATATTATTATATTATTATATTATTATATTATTATATTATTATATTATTATATTATTATATTATTATATTATTATATTATTATATTATTATATTATTATATTATTATATTATTATATTATTATATTATTATATTATTATATTATTATATTATTATATTATTATATTATTATATTATTATATTATTATATTATTATATTATTATATTATTATATTATTATATTATTATATTATTATATTATTATATTATTATATTATTATATTATTATATTATTATATTATTATATTATTATATTATTATATTATTATATTATTATATTATTATATTATTATATTATTATATTATTATATTATTATATTATTATATTATTATATTATTATATTATTATATTATTATATTATTATATTATTATATTATTATATTATTATATTATTATATTATTATATTATTATATTATTATATTATTATATTATTATATTATTATATTATTATATTATTATATTATTATATTATTATATTATTATATTATTATATTATTATATTATTATATTATTATATTATTATATTATTATATTATTATATTATTATATTATTATATTATTATATTATTATATTATTATATTATTATATTATTATATTATTATATTATTATATTATTATATTATTATATTATTATATTATTATATTATTATATTATTATATTATTATATTATTATATTATTATATTATTATATTATTATATTATTATATTATTATATTATTATATTATTATATTATTATATTATTATATTATTATATTATTATATTATTATATTATTATATTATTATATTATTATATTATTATATTATTATATTATTATATTATTATATTATTATATTATTATATTATTATATTATTATATTATTATATTATTATATTATTATATTATTATATTATTATATTATTATATTATTATATTATTATATTATTATATTATTATATTATTATATTATTATATTATTATATTATTATATTATTATATTATTATATTATTATATTATTATATTATTATATTATTATATTATTATATTATTATATTATTATATTATTATATTATTATATTATTATATTATTATATTATTATATTATTATATTATTATATTATTATATTATTATATTATTATATTATTATATTATTATATTATTATATTATTATATTATTATATTATTATATTATTATATTATTATATTATTATATTATTATATTATTATATTATTATATTATTATATTATTATATTATTATATTATTATATTATTATATTATTATATTATTATATTATTATATTATTATATTATTATATTATTATATTATTATATTATTATATTATTATATTATTATATTATTATATTATTATATTATTATATTATTATATTATTATATTATTATATTATTATATTATTATATTATTATATTATTATATTATTATATTATTATATTATTATATTATTATATTATTATATTATTATATTATTATATTATTATATTATTATATTATTATATTATTATATTATTATATTATTATATTATTATATTATTATATTATTATATTATTATATTATTATATTATTATATTATTATATTATTATATTATTATATTATTATATTATTATATTATTATATTATTATATTATTATATTATTATATTATTATATTATTATATTATTATATTATTATATTATTATATTATTATATTATTATATTATTATATTATTATATTATTATATTATTATATTATTATATTATTATATTATTATATTATTATATTATTATATTATTATATTATTATATTATTATATTATTATATTATTATATTATTATATTATTATATTATTATATTATTATATTATTATATTATTATATTATTATATTATTATATTATTATATTATTATATTATTATATTATTATATTATTATATTATTATATTATTATATTATTATATTATTATATTATTATATTATTATATTATTATATTATTATATTATTATATTATTATATTATTATATTATTATATTATTATATTATTATATTATTATATTATTATATTATTATATTATTATATTATTATATTATTATATTATTATATTATTATATTATTATATTATTATATTATTATATTATTATATTATTATATTATTATATTATTATATTATTATATTATTATATTATTATATTATTATATTATTATATTATTATATTATTATATTATTATATTATTATATTATTATATTATTATATTATTATATTATTATATTATTATATTATTATATTATTATATTATTATATTATTATATTATTATATTATTATATTATTATATTATTATATTATTATATTATTATATTATTATATTATTATATTATTATATTATTATATTATTATATTATTATATTATTATATTATTATATTATTATATTATTATATTATTATATTATTATATTATTATATTATTATATTATTATATTATTATATTATTATATTATTATATTATTATATTATTATATTATTATATTATTATATTATTATATTATTATATTATTATATTATTATATTATTATATTATTATATTATTATATTATTATATTATTATATTATTATATTATTATATTATTATATTATTATATTATTATATTATTATATTATTATATTATTATATTATTATATTATTATATTATTATATTATTATATTATTATATTATTATATTATTATATTATTATATTATTATATTATTATATTATTATATTATTATATTATTATATTATTATATTATTATATTATTATATTATTATATTATTATATTATTATATTATTATATTATTATATTATTATATTATTATATTATTATATTATTATATTATTATATTATTATATTATTATATTATTATATTATTATATTATTATATTATTATATTATTATATTATTATATTATTATATTATTATATTATTATATTATTATATTATTATATTATTATATTATTATATTATTATATTATTATATTATTATATTATTATATTATTATATTATTATATTATTATATTATTATATTATTATATTATTATATTATTATATTATTATATTATTATATTATTATATTATTATATTATTATATTATTATATTATTATATTATTATATTATTATATTATTATATTATTATATTATTATATTATTATATTATTATATTATTATATTATTATATTATTATATTATTATATTATTATATTATTATATTATTATATTATTATATTATTATATTATTATATTATTATATTATTATATTATTATATTATTATATTATTATATTATTATATTATTATATTATTATATTATTATATTATTATATTATTATATTATTATATTATTATATTATTATATTATTATATTATTATATTATTATATTATTATATTATTATATTATTATATTATTATATTATTATATTATTATATTATTATATTATTATATTATTATATTATTATATTATTATATTATTATATTATTATATTATTATATTATTATATTATTATATTATTATATTATTATATTATTATATTATTATATTATTATATTATTATATTATTATATTATTATATTATTATATTATTATATTATTATATTATTATATTATTATATTATTATATTATTATATTATTATATTATTATATTATTATATTATTATATTATTATATTATTATATTATTATATTATTATATTATTATATTATTATATTATTATATTATTATATTATTATATTATTATATTATTATATTATTATATTATTATATTATTATATTATTATATTATTATATTATTATATTATTATATTATTATATTATTATATTATTATATTATTATATTATTATATTATTATATTATTATATTATTATATTATTATATTATTATATTATTATATTATTATATTATTATATTATTATATTATTATATTATTATATTATTATATTATTATATTATTATATTATTATATTATTATATTATTATATTATTATATTATTATATTATTATATTATTATATTATTATATTATTATATTATTATATTATTATATTATTATATTATTATATTATTATATTATTATATTATTATATTATTATATTATTATATTATTATATTATTATATTATTATATTATTATATTATTATATTATTATATTATTATATTATTATATTATTATATTATTATATTATTATATTATTATATTATTATATTATTATATTATTATATTATTATATTATTATATTATTATATTATTATATTATTATATTATTATATTATTATATTATTATATTATTATATTATTATATTATTATATTATTATATTATTATATTATTATATTATTATATTATTATATTATTATATTATTATATTATTATATTATTATATTATTATATTATTATATTATTATATTATTATATTATTATATTATTATATTATTATATTATTATATTATTATATTATTATATTATTATATTATTATATTATTATATTATTATATTATTATATTATTATATTATTATATTATTATATTATTATATTATTATATTATTATATTATTATATTATTATATTATTATATTATTATATTATTATATTATTATATTATTATATTATTATATTATTATATTATTATATTATTATATTATTATATTATTATATTATTATATTATTATATTATTATATTATTATATTATTATATTATTATATTATTATATTATTATATTATTATATTATTATATTATTATATTATTATATTATTATATTATTATATTATTATATTATTATATTATTATATTATTATATTATTATATTATTATCGATCTCAGTAAAATTTCTAACTATCTTGTCTTTTTATTTCAAGTATATGTAAAAACGGGGGTAAGGTGAACCCAGAGCTTTCTAGGATATTCTGCCTAATGTAATAGTATGTATACTTTCAAAAGATTAACAAAAGATAGCTCGTAAGAGTTAAAGCAAAGGACAATTTAAAAAAAGCTTTTAGCCATTTTGGCTTTTAAAATAAATCGAGTTTAGTATAGTATCGACACTTAATCACAAACCAAATTATCATGACTATAGTTAAGTGATCTACTGATCATACTGTTGATAAACATATCGGGTACAACAAAGTTGTTATTATTTTGTTGTTTTGTCGAGAAAATGAAGAAACAATATAATTCCTATATTTTTGTTTTTCCTTTATGAAATAAAATAAAAATTTTCCGCATTTTTTCACACAGCAAATACGAGTGCTCACATTTATAACTGAATAAAAGTATATAGTAAAATTCATATTCAATTTACTTGTCGGATTTCCGTATGAATGATGCTGTAGAAAAATGTTCCCTTTTCGCAAAATAACAGAAATTTATATCAATTGTATGCAAAAGCATATCACTTTATGCAATAATACACAAATTTGAATTGTATATGATAATAGCAAGGGAAATTTGATGAAATATTTTAGACAAAACTTTGTAAAACTTACATTTTAAAATAAACAAAAACAACTTTTACATATATTATTACACTGATGAAGTGTGTCAAAGTAAAAACATATTTGAAGTTGAAAATATCATAATATAATATAGCATTAAAACATTAATGTATGTACATAAAAGCAGTCCTTTTATGATCGTACAAATTGCCATAGACATTTTTTTTTATAATATATGTATTATGTACAGAGCTGAAAAACAAAAAAGCTTTGTTAAGTTTACATCAACTGTATGCTTTTTCATCATGTTTATAACCATAAACATTATTTTTAAAAAACTTTTATATTAGGAAACTTTGGTACTTGGGAAAATGCCAAAAAACAAAACATTTACTTCACATATTGATGCGAGTGTATTAAAAATGTGTAAAAGTTCAATTTGAAAATATACATAGACGGGAAAAAAGTTCATTATACATATACATATATCAATACTGCATCATATAATGATTAATTGAATCAAAGCTTAAAAAGTTGATTTGATGACATGGTAAAATTTATGGTAAAATAACCTTTGAAACCCGATCGCATAATAAATCACACATCACAAATATTTTACATAACACTGTGTAAACGAACTTGCATTGTTTCTCATCTATCATTCATTCATCATCACATATCGTTTCATCGATGTGAGGACTTAAGAGACCAAACCATTTTCAACAACAAAATATTCACACGAACAAAAACAAAAAAAAAAATTATTTATCATCATTATCACCGCTTGAGATAAAAGTACAAAAGCGCCTTTGGAGAATAAAACTTTTCGTTGTTGAATGATGGAACGAAAAATCAATGTGATGACAGCAAAAAATTTTTTTTTTACCATCGATATATGCTTGTGTATCAGTTGGTTTTAACATTATCTGGTGGAGTAATAAAAAAAGTAAAAGATGTTTGGAAAAATCGTTTAATCAATTAATCTTTGTGAAAAATAATCATAACTTTATAACTGTAAAAACAACAGAAAAATAGCAGATACATAAAAAATGGTAATTCAATATTTACATCACAGAATTTTCTTTTAAAGAGAAAAAGGAAAACAATGTGCTGGCCAGTGTGAATTCCTCGCAGCTCCAAGGTCTTTATTTGGCATGCTCATCTCCAAGGTCTTTATTTGGCAATTTTCAATTGAACTTTTAACACTAATTGTTGAACATTGAGTAAATCTGAGAATACTCAACACTTAGAAGAAGTATTTCTTCTAAGACACGGACGTTTCCTTCCTGATGGCAATTGAATAGTCAATAACACACGTCCGATTTTGATGAGTGATACCAGAAACCAAATAATTTAAAGAAACATCGTATCCCATATATAAAAAACATCGAAAATTTATGGGTTCCAATCGCTGTTGCAGGTGCTAATTATATTAAATACAATGATACATAAACATATTTACTCTACACAGTATTTCATGTATAGCATGAGTATGCAAACAATATGGCATGTAATATAGATGGTTTTGATCCGCAACGACGATTGAAACCCGATAAAAAGATTGGAACCTGGAACTAAATTTTGAATGTTTTTTATATATTAAACATTGGGTGCAATTCCGGTTCGATGATACTGATAAATAATAAACTTATCATCGAAAAACACAAATCGCGATTCTCTTTTCGTGGTAAACGATAAAGTTGTATCAAATTTGGTGAAAAACTTTGGTGCTCAATCCACAAGCATCTGCAATTTAGTGAGTTACAATTTGGAACGTGGTAACTTATCTCAGGAATATTATTCGCACCAACATCACTAATTAACATAAAAAACATTATCTTGGTCTTTTCAATTAAAACCATAGAATGGCCGTCAAACCATGTACGAAGCATTTTTAAGTCAGAATTAATTTGAGAAAAAGCTTCCAGGCAACTAGAAGCGTAATGCAATAATGCAATAATTTTACCTTTTAAGTTTAAATTAAATATTTAATTAATATATATTAAAAACAAAAGTGGACCCAGGACAGAGCATTGTGGTACCCCAAAGTCAACCTTAAAAGGTGAACTGTAGCTATTACCAACTTTAACCTTATAGAACTGTCCACTAAGATATGACTTGAACCATTTAAGCGGTACACCCCTAAAACCAAACAAATAAAGCTTATGCAAAATCAAATTGTGGTCTACCATATCAAAGGCTCGTTTGATAACAATAAACAGAGCCCCAAAAATCTTTTTTTCAATTAGTGGACAGTGTATTCCATTAATAAATTGTATCAAAGCTGAATCGGTTTTTTTCCCAGGTCTAAACCAAATTGACAACTACTAAGAATATTATGTTTTCCAAGTTACTATTCATGCGTGACTTTAAAGCTTTTTCCATAATCTTTATAACAGTTAGCTGTAAAGAAATAGGTCGATAATTTTCTTTGTTTAGTTTATCACCTTTCCTAAATAAAGGTAAAACAATTGCAGGTTTTGAACCCTCAGGAATAATGCCAGTCGAAAAACACTGATTAATAAAATGAACCAGTATTGGAGACAAACTGTCTTTATTTGCTTTGAACAAGTATGAACCAAAATCGTTCGCAATGCATTCATAGTTTGTATATCAGTGGAAATATTTTGTTTCACTGAAACATTTTTGAATCCTAATATTCCTAGTTTAACTTTGAACATTGAGGGTTTTAATATTTTCAGAAAAGATAGGGCGCGATCTCCTGTTAATTACGGCAGCGTTTGTATGTATGTAGGTGAGCATATTAGGGCTAGATTAGTGAGTGTACCTTCTTCTATTTTAGAATCGTTGGTCTCCGATTTAGAGTTTATGTTTGTTAACGTTTTCGTAAATGGTCGTAAAATCTATAACCCTCCAAAAATTTGAAAGGGGTCGTATGCTCAATTTCAGTTTCTTTTCGTATTTAGTTATTTCTCTTGTAGGTTCGATGAAATATATATAGCGGGTGATTTTAATTTCGATATCCTCCAAAATTCCACATTTTCTAGAGATTATTTGAATCTTTTAAATAGTCTTAACTTATCTGTTTTTACCACTGTTGCACCAACTTTTTGTTGTCCAACCGCTAGCAGTATTTCTTATTCTCTTATTGACCATATTGTTTCCTTTAGTAATAGCCCTATTTGTTTTTCAATCAGTTGTCCCTCTGTATAGGCTCCCATCATGAACTTTTAGTTTTTTTTCTGTTAATTTCTTTCTCCGCCAAAGTGTAAAAGCTTTAGCTTTAGGGATTATTCTAGGTTAGATGATTCCTGTCTTTATTTAGCTTGTACATCGGTTCTTTGGGAGGGTATCTTTTCTGTTAGTTCTTCTTCTAGGCAAATCGAAATTTTCAACGCTTATCTTGGTTTCGTTTTTGAGACTTGTGTTCCATTTAGGACTGTTACTCTAAAATCTAAATTTCCACTTTTGTGGTGTCAGGAAGTTTCTAATGCTATTTGCGTTAGGGTTAGCAAATATCGTTTATGGAAAAATATCCTAATTTCCAGTCCCACTTTGATTATAGGCAGGCGCGTAACAGGGTTGTAGGGTTAATTAGGTCTTCTAAATATAAGTTTTTCAAAGATAAGATAGACCTTTCACTCCCTCCCAAGATCTTCTGGCGTAATATTCGATATTAAGGACTTGGTAGATGTAGGAATATGATTCATGAGGTTTTCAAGCCAAATGAATTTAAATGTTTTTTTTAGCTCCAATCTTAACTCTGGTAGTATTACGGTCGAATTACTTTCTGATGAGTCCTCTAATTTTTTTTACTAATATTTCGTTCGTTGAGTTGCTTTCCGCTATTTGGAAGGTTAAATCGGAATCCTCTGGTTTGGATAATATCGATAATAACGAGTTTTTCCTTTCGTTTCAAAGTACTTGCTACACATTTTTAATTTTACCCTTACGTCCTCCTCCTTTCCTGACCAGTGGAAGCTTAGTAAAATTATTCCTATCTCAAAGATTAGCAATCCTTCTGAACTATCTCATTTTCGACCAATAAGTATGTTTAGTTGTATCTCTAAAGCCTTTGAGAAAGTTATCGAGAATCAAATTCAGGTACACCTCAATAGTAATAGTTTAGTTAGCTGTGTTCAATCTGGGTTTAAAAAATACCATAGAACAACCACCATTTGTTTGTGACGACATTAGGCATTATATGAGTAATATGGATTTGACCTTTTTAACTTTGTTAGATTTTTCCAAGACCTTCGATTCTATAAATCATGGTATTTTATTCAATAAGCTTATTTCTCAATTAAGATTTTCGTTTTCCGCCGCCAAATTAGTTCTCAATTACCTTTCTAATCGTTTTCAGGTAGTTTATTTAGGTGATAGCTTATCTGATTTCCTTCCAGTTACTTCCGGCGTACCTCAGGGTTCGTGCTGGGTACCTTATTGTTTTCTATGTATATTAATGACATAGAATCCTCTATTCACCATTGCTGCTCTCTACATGTATTTGCTGATGATGTCCAAATATCTAGAAACAGTCGTTTAGATCAAAACCTGTAGTTAGGAATATTTTTCTGATAAATGAAGATTTATGTAGTATAGTTAGTTGGTCGGTTTTGAATAGGCTTAGATTAAATGCGAGTAAATCTCAATATATTATAATTTATAAGAAATCTTTAGATACCTCGTCCTTTCCTGGACTTTTTTCTCTCATTCCGTTATCAAATACTGTTAAAGATTTGGGGTTAATTTTTAATAAATCTCTTACTTGGGGTGACCACTTAGTTAATATTAGTAGAAGGGTGTTTGGCATGCTTAGTTGTTTGTACAATGTAGTAGGGTTTACGGATAGTCAATTTAAAAAAATTTTTCTGTCTTATCTTCTCCCACATTTTATTTATGGTGAGGTAGTTTTGTTTGGATTACTTCATGAGAATATGAGTATTCTCCAAAGATGTTTCATTGTTTGAACTAGATTTATTTTTGGTATTAGAAAGTTTTATCATATTTCTCCTTATTCTAATGTTGTTTTAGGACGAAGTTTATAAACCTTTTTTGAACTTCGCGTTTGTCTTTTTATATTTAAACTTCTTAAATCTATGCAGCCAATTTATTTTTGTAGAAAGTTGTTGATTGGTTGGTAGGTTTCATTCAGCTACCTTGCGGCTACTTCCACCATAAAAATTGTGTAGATCGTTGAATAAATCCTTTTTTTTGGGGGAATTTCTCTCTGGAATTCAATTCCACTTATTATTAAAAGGCTAGGTCGACAAAATTATTTAAGTGATCATTTTTAGAGTGGAGTGGCTAGTTGGCAATTAAAATTTGATTAACAGCAGACCAGGTTTTTTTGCTATTATTACCGCATTGACTAAATTTTTTCTCATTAAATGTGAACTTATCATACTAAACCTTAGCATCGACTTTTTTACATAGTTTACTTAAAAAATTTTGAAGTCTAAGATTGCTATGATGCTTTATACATTTTTTATGAATGTATCGTTTTCTAGACATTAAATTTATTATTTGATCGGAAATCCATGGTTTCAATTTAATTTTTGCACTCTGTTAAATAATTTGGAAGCATGAGTCGGATAAGCAATTAAAATCGGAAATAAATTTTGAAGGGATAATGCATGGTTCTGTTACGAAACTGACTCGCAAGCACAATTCAATTCACTATTGTAAAACACGCATATAAAAGTGAATCCAACATGAAAAAAATATCGCATAAACATTCTAATTAGAAAAATAATTTTCCCCTAATTTTTCGTTGGGTTGGTTTTTTTTCAACCGTTTTCCCCTTAAAAAGAAGCACTGATTATTTTGGAGAAGTTTAACATACGAAGCAAAACAACCGAAACAACAGACTGATTTTCTCTCTGTTAAAGGGTGTTTAACAATATAAAACAATATTCAAAATATTTTTAACTAAAATTTCTTTTATTTTGTATTTTATTTTTCTGTTGAATCAACAAAGTAAACTGGTCAATTTTTAAGTAGCTTGCTTTTTTAAATATTTATACGAGAAAACTACAAAACGTTTATTTAACGATTACAAGTAGAATTTTAAACTATAAATATTTGAATAATTATAGAATGATAGAATGTTAACTCTTTTGAAGCGCAGTTTTTGATTAAAAATAGGCAATAATAAATCAATAAAGCTAACGCCAACCTCGGATTAACATGTCGATTTTCTTTTAAATAGGGAAATTCTTGCAACACTAATTGACACCGTTAGCTTCGTATTAATGAAAAGCCTCGTGTTCAGAGGGAACGATGAATCTGACTATTCAAATAATCGCGTTAATTATATCGAAGCAACATTTTTATCGCGGTACATTGTACATTGCTCGACTGTCAAATCATGCAAAACCACCTACGGTTTTGTCAAGAATGTCTAACTGATTTATAGGTTTTATGCCTAAATATTTATTTTTAAATAAAAACTTCTAAATTTTTCTAGATTTTTTGTCTATACGGTTTAAAGGTGCTTTCCCAATACAAATTTTCACGCTTCGTCACTGGACTTGCGACGTCTCTTTATATTATTTGGTTTCTGCTGATACCTTAATCAAAAGCTCTCGACATCAATATTAATAGTGCTATAAAATATTCATACATTTTTAAAAATAATTTTTTATTTTCGTTTTTGTGTTTTGAACTCTGCAATTTTTTTTCGGGGGCCGAAGCTTATTCCCAACTTTTCGCGGGTAATTTTTAATAACCCGCGAATTTATCTATTGAATAGATAGCGTCGTTGTCTATTTGAGGCACCGGTGGATCCCTATAGCTGAATACCATGTGTCCATATGGGCTTGGTTAACTTTTTATGTCATAACACTTTATTATCTAATGGCATCTTTAAATTTTTGAAAGAATTAATTTTATTTGTTTGCGCTTTGCTTCAATTTATCTTGTTTAGGTATTCTGGTTTGAGATATATATTATCACCGTTTAATTCCACTGGTAGGCATGTACATTTGTTCAGCGTGAATATGACGTGAGTTAATTTTTTCTTGTGGTTACTCGCTGCAAAGAGTACCAGGTCCGCCAAACTCAAAAAAATTACCTGATTTTCCGAATAATTTTTTTCCCTTCTGGGAAACTTTTCCTTTTTATGTTTTACCATTTTCGATAATTAAATAATAAAATACCCATTTTTACAATACTCCAGTTCAAGAAGACTACATGTCAAACTTCTGCAATTTTCAATTTGGAAAATTAATAAACGGAAAAGTTACACCAGTCTATCAATTTATTATCATAGTACACTAATTGTTTGGTTTTTGTTTTGGAAAATTCTGCCAACTGTATTTCCATTTCATTTAATTTCAAATAAATAATTTAAAACATTTCAAAAACTCGATTTATCCGAACTGTGGCAGTTTTTTTTTATACACATGCGAGTAGTTGAGCTATTCACTTTAGATAAATCTGAAACATAAAAAAACTATACATGGCTGTTCGGAACGGGTGTGAGTTCATGTCTATGATTTTAACCAATTTTTAGAGTAAACGTTCTAAATAATCCATTACAAATAATAATACGATTTGTACACACTAAAACCATAATAAAATAAAATTTTTAGTTTTTAGTTATTTTGAATTTTCAGACCACATCACCCGCAAAATATCATTAAATATGAAAATCACACTTAAAAAAAATAAAAACAAAAAATAAAAAATGTATATGTGCAAAAGCTCTCCAACAGTATAATTTTATTTGAAAATTTTCAAATCCTATATACACAACATATATATGTACATATATAATAATAAATAGTTTTAGAAATACAACAACAACAATTAATACACTAAAACAAATTGTGAATTGAGCTTTTAATATGATTTATTTTGACACTGAATACGAGTAAAATATAAAGCTTTTTATATATTGTATATATGGTCAAAAGTTTTGTATATTTGATGCGGTTTTTTGTAATGCGATTGTATTTGAATGGCATTCATGATAATCTGCTTAAAGATTAGTAAAGGATTTTGATTTAAACTGAAACAAATTTAAAGCAAAGTGCTTTTCACAAACAAACAACCGCCGAAAATAATATAAAGGACGAGTTAACCAAATTATTTAATTAAATTATATTTCTGGTAAATTTAAACAACATAAATATTTTATATTATGTTGGTTGTAATTAAATAAAACATAAAAAGATGGTGCAACAAATAAACTAATAGATATTTTCAGAAACTCGATGGCAAATAATTGGGGTATAAAGTTACAATTTCCTTTGCTAATTTATTTATGAATAGAAAAAAACTAAACCGAATCAAGTTTGAGACATACTTCTACAACCGATTACTCCATAACTTCTGTCCTTATTTCAAAAAATGAAAAATATTTGAACAAAAATCAAAAAAAAAATGTTATTTGCTTTCCAATCGATCGCAGTACTTGTGCACCTACAAGGTTAAAATTTTCCATTTTGTTACAACTTACATCTGTTTTGTAAGTAATTAGAATTTTAGAACTAATCGATGGTCAAAGGTGTTCGCTGTTCATTAAAGGTTGAACCTTGAGAAAATGGGACTAAAGGTTTCTCCTAATCACCGAAATTTTTCAGACTTATTTGACGCCATCTTGAATAATTCGATCAAGCTGTCAATTGATTTTGCCTAATTATTGTGACAGCTCCATTTAACTACAGATATTTTTACAATCTGCTACGAATATTTCGAATATTAAAAAATTACTTTGTACCTCCGATGAGGTATTACAAAAGTCATAGAACCAGGTGGCAACTTTGAAGGTCCGTGGCTTTCCTACATTCTCGTAATCAAATTGGATAAAATAAATAAAGCGCAACAAAAAAGCATAGTAACCTGTATTTCAATTATTTAAGCAGTAAACATGGTGCACTTAAGTGTAGATCAAAGTGATGATGCACTATAATTGTAACAGGAAATATGTTACATTATTACATTCTGAGGAGCAGTCGACTTGAGCTAGCACAAGTCACGGGAAGGTCAACGATATGTAATCAGATTCAATTCAGACGTTTGGAGATCAAGAACATAGGTTTGTGCACATGCGTCCAACAATGTTTTGCAAACATTGTTACCTGCAGCGATGGTAAGTATAGTTAATGATTATGGTAAAGTGTTCCCTTGTTGGGCACTCTTAGATTCGAGATTACAAGTGTCCTTCATTACAGATTTTTTCCTGCAGATATTAAACATTAGAAAAGGGGGAAAGTTACCTTAAAATATAAACCAGAATCAATGAACCACTACAAATAAACATCGAAGCGTTTACTTTACCACGAATAACATCAAAAAATTCAACCTGATAGAAATACCACTTGCAGATCCCAAGTATGATAAGCCCATTCAAATTGAGTTGTCAATTGGAGTCGAATATTTTTTCCGGATTTTGCCAGATAAAGGAAAATTGTATTTTTCAAAAACCGGAGCTTGGACAAATTTCAAAGCAGTACGAAATGAATGATGTATATGCTTATTGTTCCATAATCATCGATGAGAATATACCAACACTACTGAAAATTCAGGGAGGCAGAGAAGATTGATCAAAAAGGCGAATGGTCCGTTTAATGAAAACAAAGTGGAATTAAGAGCCTCTTTACCACTTAAAACTCGATAATTCCAAGGCACGGAACGACGTTTTCAAAGAAATTCGGGCCTGTATGATGAATAGAAAGCTTTCATATGATTTTAACAAAATTTGGCCACATGAAAGAAATCAAACCTGAGAAAAGTGACAGTTTTGGAGTGTAGTTGCTTCATTAAAGAACTATGAAGTAATCCAACATAACATCTAAGCTGCATGGCGTGTTTGATGCATTATCTGAGATAACCAACATTATATCGTTAAATGATTGCAATGTTGTTGGGCCAATGGTACAATCGAATCCAACAAAAAATCTACTACGGTTTCGAGAGCATGCAGTAGTATTTGCAGCTGACGTGGAAAAGATATAAGGTATACAGGATAAATTCACAAAGGTAAAGTGGTATATCACTGCAGCTCTAATGGAAAAAAAATTCAACTGCTAAAATGAATAGCTAATTCGCCAAAGTTAACTGAGGCACAACCATAAAATAAAGTTATTCTAACTATGGATAACACGGACACTACAAAGAATTGTTAGGATTGAAGTGAAACCCTATAAAAGGCAGTTTTTATTTCAATGCAAATATTAAAGACGAACAAATCATTACCAAAGTTCTATAGCTCCAATGCAAGATTGTATCTAAGTAATACATCTGGATTGACAAGTTACATTGGGATGAACCAGTGAAGAAAGATCTTTTGTATTGTAATGGAGGACTATACATGAAAATTGAAAAGCAATTCACGTCTGAAGGATACCAAGATACCAAGATTTATAAGAGGAACCCAAATTTTAAATATTGAGCTCCATGGGTTTTCTGATGCAAGTGAAAGAGCATATTTTACTTTTGTGTACTTTAGAATAACGCTGAACAAAGGTTCCATCTTAGTGAATTTGGTTAGCAGCAAAACTTAGGTATCATCTTTAAAACCAATTTCGATACGAACTCCCGGGCTACGCGGTGCAGTTTTACTTATCAAGTTGTTTATTTTCATTAAGAAAACCTTAATATTACTAATTAACCAAAGTATCGGATGGCCATATTCAAAAATGGTGCCTGATTGCCGCTCATCACCTCTGTGTGAAAGGACCTAAGTGGTTACTTTTGAGAAAGAATAAATGGCCATCATCAAAATTTAATAGTGAAGGCTAATAGCTTTTAGAAAAGTATGTCGTCAGGTTTTTAAAGCAACATTAGTGGATAGTCCAAACCTGATTGAAGAAATTTTACAGTCAACGCTGTACAAGTGAAATATTTTAGCGAAGAGATTGAGCTGAAGAAACGCATAACTTTACCAAAATCAAGTAAAATCTAGTCATTGAATCCTTTAACTAAAAAATATGGGGTGCTATGAATAGGGTGGATGGCTGTCTAATTCAAATGCGAGTTATAATGCGCAAAACATAGGACTATATTGCCACATCCAGGCTGGTCCATCGCCGTTATTAGCGAACCGGGAGGTCGGAATTTATTCGCCCGTTACTGAAAGTTGGAGTAGATTTTTCCGGTCCAATATCAATCCATCTAATAAAAGGATAAACCCCGTTCATACTAAGAATGGCCACCGCTCGGATAAGCCCCCTTTCATCTACAAATGGCATTAGACCCTTTATTGTGATTAATTTCCAATTAAACTTTCCCGACTGTAACGTTTTGAGTTTACGGAAAACGCCTTTTCTTGAACCCATTTCAAACATTGAGTAGCGTCCTTATCGCTTAAGTTACCCAATTGCTGTAATAATGTTCCCTTTGCGTCTTCTTCTAGTAATTTTAATGCAACTGCCCTTTCCTCTTCAGACACCTTTTGGTTCTTTATAGTGTATTCTTATCTTGGTATATTGTCGCTTTTCAACCATTGTAGCCCATGCCACCATAACTCGTGACTCACTAATTGAGAAGGATATATATATATATATATATATATATATATAATATATGTATATATATATATATATATATATATATATATATATATATATATATATATATATATATATCTACTAGCACAATTTACAAGATTTTCCTTACTCTTACAATAAGACCAGCGCTTCCATGAATGATTCTAGTAATTGTGCTGTACGGTTACCTATGTAATACTTTCATTTTCTAGGATAATCTAACAGCCATGCCAGAACCATTGTAGAATCGGTCCACACATACATATTTCAATTAGGCAATAATGCTCCGGTTTTCTTTATTAGCTTGATCTGTTTGCTAGTTGTAGTGATCACAGAGTTTGAGCCAGGGTAACGATATTTACCGCATTGGTACCACTCGCGTATTTGCTGTGACCAGTTGAATATGCAACAGCAAGCTCCTTACGTCGAATTTAGACTTCGGCAATAAATTTGCTTTGTTAACGTCGTATTGAAGGAGAATATGTCATTCTTCGTACACCAATAAAATCCAAGAACTTTCGTAATTGTTTCATCATCCGATCGACACCCAATAAAATGTCTATCTTACCTGAACGGTAAAATTGTGGATCTGCCAAATCTAATGTTTTCGTGTATTTTTATCTTGTAATATCAATATTGTTTGACGGTAATTGTGACACAATCTTGTCCAAAAGCAAACCTTTAAATTAAAAAGAAAACCTCAATGCATCTAAACTCAACTTAGCGCAGCATGCAAAAACATTTTTCAATAAATCAGCAATTTGCCAGCGTGATATTATGGATGGTATTTCTGCTGTTCTGTTCTACAAAGGTGCTCCATCGTCTGGGATGACTGGAAAGCCAATATAAAACAATATGACAATATGACAACATCTTTCGTTTTGCCGGAGATTAAATGGACAATCACCATTTCTTCGGATATTTCTACTCTCATAGACCACTGCTCCGAATGTGTTTTGACTGTAATCCAATAATCCATGAATTTGATATTTGTCGCATTTCTTTGACTATGGATACATGTGGGTATTGAAGTCTTGACAACAATAACGATAGAGGCTATTCATCCAAAGGGATCCAAGAGACCACTGGCTTCAAAAGCTACTTATTGTTTCAAACAGTATTCAAATTATTCGGTAACCCAGTTAATACAATGTATTTTAAGTGATTTTGGTTCATCTAGCTGGTTTCTGCTTTTGATTTTTTTGTCATCTATTAAATCTGCATTTTCATCGCGAAGAACAGTCCTTGAGTTAGACAGCCACTTTCAGAGGTTGAATCCATAAATTGATGATAACTTACATAACTTACATTGATGATAATATTCAGTTCTATGACTTGAGATTCAATGTTGGCTCCAGTCTTCAAGTCGTTGACCTTTATTTCTTGGGAAATAGCAAAAGAAACAAATAGAAAAGTTGATCGATAATCATCCACAACCTTTTTCAACAGTCGAATAGCGAGAAATAAAATGGGTCTCGCAATATATGTCTACATGAGACAAGCTGGTTTTAGAGTTTGGCTACGGGAAGATTTATACTGTCACTTATTGATGGCATTGACACCAAATTGCATTCCATATTCCGCATAGTCCGGATACAACCCAGTCTAACTGATCCATTCGTTATTGTTTTAAACTGCCCAGATCTCGGTAGAAACAATTATTGGCACCAATCAAGACATCTATTTCATCTGATTTGTAGAATCGACTGTTTAAAGGGGTAGACTGAAATGATTTTTCACAAAATGAGGGCTCTATATACAAAACTCAGAATGATGATTGGGTTTACGGTAATCTGGACGAAACCTTTGGTAGACCCGGCAACTGAACTTCATAATAAAGAATCCTACAAAAAATGAATCGTATATTCTGAAGTGGATGAAGGCTGATTAGATGTGGATTCCATTTTTTGTGATGTACGGGAATACATGATGTACTTTTCTGCATTGCTGGCAGTTGCTTTTGGACGTGATTTTATTTATTTGCTATCATTTGCAAAAGCAGTTGTAACATCTCTGGTTTTCTTTCTCTTCATTTTGTCAAATCCATTTTGTTAAACTCGCTGGAACAAAACTAAACTGTGCTGGAGAAAAGATCATAAAAGAATTTTCGCTCCGTATAATTTTCTGAAAAAGATACGGTATATTGATCTTTGGCAATGGAACTTGACAGTGATGGATTTGTCGTTTGATAAAAGGCGATCCTTGCCACCATCAATCGCCGATAAAATTTATTCCAAAACGTTTTGCTAAATATTTTATGCTTTTCCCCAGTTCAATTGTGGACTTAAATAAAATGCTAACTGTATTTAAATCATCGGATTTTAAATGCAAAATTATTAAAAATGTATATGAATTCCAGATTCAAAAAATTAAATTTCAAAATTTTGAAAATTAAAATTAAAAAAATTTAAATCAAGACCCTACAAAATTATCAATTAATATTATATTTAAAACTATTTTTCACTTAAACGATATCGTTGCTCGTTTTTTATTGCAAAATATGTGTTCGGGCAATAATGCAGCTCTTCTGTAAATGCAAAAATGTAATTTTATTATGGTATATTTTTATGCTTCGAAATAGTTAAAAAGGATTTAGAACCCTCGATGAATTTTTAATAATTATCGTTTTGATGTTACATAAATTTTATTTTAAAAAATAAAACATGAAAAGGATAAATTATTTTTAATTAAAACTGTAATAGTTTCTACGAAATTTTAGTTTTCGTAATTATTAGGATACAAATCGAAATTATGTAGATGGATTAAATTAATTCAATGATTTGAAAATTAGTTCGATGGAAATCGTTTTTTAAATACGGTGAAAATGGATTAAATCTTCTATACTTTTTATGTACATATAATATGTATTGTGATAAAAATTTATGAACCAAATTTTATTATGTACTAGATACGACAGGGTCGTAATTAAAATTGTCGTTCTTAAACATTTGCTCAACAAGTTGGAACACCACTATACGAGTATTTAAGGATTTTATTCAATTTAATCCATCGACCCTATATAGATATGGTTTAGGATTTTGTGTAAAACAAAAATTAGGAAAATTCCAATTAATTACATGTATAGAACTACTATAACCTTTTTCAGCCGTTTGCATAAATTTCGTTTTTCTTATCACATTAGAATTAATCAAGTTTGTGGTTGGAAGGTATAGCAAAAATTTATATATTAAAAGACACAAATACTGAAAAAAAAACACATATACTCATCACAAAAAAGCACACCATAAATATTTTCGACAAAAGGGAAAACCCAATTTTGAAAATTTAAACCTCAGATACTACACCAACAAATATCGTATATTATGCAAACATACATTTATAATTTTCATTTTGGGATGTCCTTTTTTATAGTCTTGTTGTTTGGCTGGATGCTGGAAAAATATATAAAAAAAAATTTATATTTATTTTACTGTTTGGATCGTTGTTTATGTGTATATATGTATGTGTGTGTGTTGTCATCCTCTTTTTCCATAATTTTTCACTTTTCATACCATCAGCCGCACTGTAGAATTTTTAAATTTTATTTTCATATTTTCATTAAAACAAAAACAAATTTAACGTTATATATATATATATATATATATATATATATATATATATATATATATATATATATATATATATATATATATATATATACAATTTTATTTTAACAAAAAATAAATAAATAAAATAAATATTAAAAATTATACATAATTTAAATTTTTTCTTTTTTTAATTTTTGTTTTGTTTTTGAGGACAGTTCGGTTGACCACATTAAATTAACCAGGAAATAAAAATAGATTTCCCAGCTTTTTGTTATTTTTCAGTTTTTTGATTGCATCTGCTGGCTTTTCTATCTGGTATTCAATGTTGGTGTAAAATTAAGCGGTTATACAGGTTATTGCTGGTACTAAATCAACAAACAGTCTTCATCGATTTTCATTCGCAGACGATTTAGTAAAACACCAGGTAAAGTTTATGCAGATGTATTCTCCAATAATTGTTTTTTTGACAGAATTATTTTTGAATGATATAAGGAATATAACTTAAATGACCTTCAATCGTAGTTAGTTTGTTGTATTATTCCCTTCTTAGTTCGAATCAATAACAAATCTCAGGAGTCTCACTACTTATTATTTAACACAAGGTTAATATTTAAGCTTGTGAGCTTGAAGCAATTAAAAATGCTCCATTGAAAAAAAAATGTATGTGTAGTGTAAAATAAAAGTATCAGGGCTCGTGAGATTGTTATTGATTCGAAATAAGGAGGCAATAATACCAAAGAGGTTGTTATTTGCTTATTGGAAAGTTTTATTGGTTGACATACTGATGAGCGTTTCTTTCGAGAACTTTGTTTGTCTCTGCTATAATATTAATAAAAACTAACAGTTGGTCTGGCTAAGATGGACAGTATGAACTCTACATAAAGACTAACAGAAATTAGTATCTGAAAGTAGGTATTGTAATACCAGGATCCCGGTAAACCAGTATTGAACTCAATAATTTGATACCGGTATCGTAAATCAAAAACCGGTAATTCAGTATATAGATAATTTTAAAGTGTTTCTATTCCTCTGTATTTTATAAAAAAATATAGTTTACATTTTTGTTTCCGTTAAAAAATTTATAATTAAAATCAACCGTACGACAAATGGAAATATTTCTCTCGTCAATTATTATGTCGTCGCACAATAATACTAAAATATTATTACGGAATTCCATGTGAATTGTCAATTGGGTATTATGTTAAATGACGCTTGTTTTAGATTATTTCACATGCAATGTGTAATCAAACTTTTCCTTATTTCAGTTGAATAAATTTTTTCTTGCGTTTCTTATAATTATTTTGGGGGATTCCCAATTGAAAAGTGTCAAAATAAAATTAATTTGTTTTGGGTGTGACAAAAAAACATTTTTGGAAGTTTTCTTCATTTATTTTAATTTTAAGTTTATTATAAGACGTATATTTTATTAGAACTGCAATGGAAAATACTATTTTCGAAGAAAACCCACGTGAGAAAAATTCTGTTTGGTTTTATTTCATGCGTGAAAAGAAAAGCTAAATGGAAAAATGTAAACAAATATTATAAGAACCCAAGGTGGAAGTACAAATGGGGCACTTACTCATCTCAAATTTGTTTACAAAATTTATTTATATAAAAGAAATGCAACCGGTTCTGCTGTTTTTGATACTGAAATTATTTCAAGGAGTTCATTTTCTAGAGGCTAAATTTTTACTGTTACGAACATTGGGACTCGTATGACAGCAAGAGAGAGATTGGCTTTCAGTAAAATCAGCACTTAAACAGACGTCGGAAAAGGAGTAATTGCTCGAGGGTTTTCCAAAATATCAACATCCGAAAACTTTAAAAAAAAAAATTGTGATGGACTATAGCAAGAAGATTCAGTCTTACATTTGATGGATGGACGTTCATCTAAATTAGGCCATATTTAAATATTAAAGTCTATACCTTATGCAAACGCTTTTAGAACCTTGGGCTGGCTCGAGTTTATGGTTCATTACCAGCAGAGAAATATGTTGAACCTGTAGAGAAAAAAAATTTAAAAATGGTCTTACCTTAGATACAAATATTGTTATCTTTGCTACAGATGGAGCATCAGTCATGACTAATAGACTTGTTAAACCTAACCAACAATTATGTATAATTCACGGTATACAATTAGCCATCATTAAAGTGCAGTACAATCATCAAGAAATCCAGACTCAAGATCGAGAAGAATTTGATAATTTAAGCGATTCAGAAGATTGTGATTATGACGAAGACCTTATGAATGAATACCGAGATGAAGAGTTTTATTATGAAAATGGCCTAACAATAATAGAATAATTAAAATTCCTGTTTAAATACTCACCGAGCGATTGCACCATTAGTTGGGAAAATCAGAAAAGTCGTGAAGTAATTTCGTCGCTCGCTTATACAAAAAATGATAAAGCATTACAATACGTATAGGAATAATTTGGGAAGTACTTGTCATTAATTTCAGATGCAAAAACGCGCTGGAATAGTTTGCTTTTAATCAGCACTTATTGATTTTAATTTAGATGCTGAGTTTCGAATAAATGACGATGAATTTTCTCTAGTCTCAACAAGTATTTCAGCTTTACTTCCAGTTAAGTTAACTGTCGAAGCTTGACATTATTATAGTATTATTATATTATTATATTATTATATTATTATATTATTATATTATTATATTATTATATTATTATATTATTATATTATTATATTATTATATTATTATATTATTATATTATTATATTATTATATTATTATATTATTATATTATTATATTATTATATTATTATATTATTATATTATTATATTATTATATTATTATATTATTATATTATTATATTATTATATTATTATATTATTATATTATTATATTATTATATTATTATATTATTATATTATTATATTATTATATTATTATATTATTATATTATTATATTATTATATTATTATATTATTATATTATTATATTATTATATTATTATATTATTATATTATTATATTATTATATTATTATATTATTATATTATTATATTATTATATTATTATATTATTATATTATTATATTATTATATTATTATATTATTATATTATTATATTATTATATTATTATATTATTATATTATTATATTATTATATTATTATATTATTATATTATTATATTATTATATTATTATATTATTATATTATTATATTATTATATTATTATATTATTATATTATTATATTATTATATTATTATATTATTATATTATTATATTATTATATTATTATATTATTATATTATTATATTATTATATTATTATATTATTATATTATTATATTATTATATTATTATATTATTATATTATTATATTATTATATTATTATATTATTATATTATTATATTATTATATTATTATATTATTATATTATTATATTATTATATTATTATATTATTATATTATTATATTATTATATTATTATATTATTATATTATTATATTATTATATTATTATATTATTATATTATTATATTATTATATTATTATATTATTATATTATTATATTATTATATTATTATATTATTATATTATTATATTATTATATTATTATATTATTATATTATTATATTATTATATTATTATATTATTATATTATTATATTATTATATTATTATATTATTATATTATTATATTATTATATTATTATATTATTATATTATTATATTATTATATTATTATATTATTATATTATTATATTATTATATTATTATATTATTATATTATTATATTATTATATTATTATATTATTATATTATTATATTATTATATTATTATATTATTATATTATTATATTATTATATTATTATATTATTATATTATTATATTATTATATTATTATATTATTATATTATTATATTATTATATTATTATATTATTATATTATTATATTATTATATTATTATATTATTATATTATTATATTATTATATTATTATATTATTATATTATTATATTATTATATTATTATATTATTATATTATTATATTATTATATTATTATATTATTATATTATTATATTATTATATTATTATATTATTATATTATTATATTATTATATTTAATTATTATTATTATATTATTATATTATTATATTATTATATTATTATATTATTATATTATTATATTATTATATTATTATATTATTATATTATTATATTATTATATTATTATATTATTATATTATTATATTATTATATTATTATATTATTATATTATTATATTATTATATTATTATATTATTATATTATTATATTATTATATTATTATATTATTATATTATTATATTATTATATTATTATATTATTATATTATTATATTATTATATTATTATATTATTATATTATTATATTATTATATTATTATATTATTATATTATTATATTATTATATTATTATATTATTATATTATTATATTATTATATTATTATATTATTATATTATTATATTATTATATTATTATATTATTATATTATTATATTATTATATTATTATATTATTATATTATTATATTATTATATTATTATATTATTATATTATTATATTATTATATTATTATATTATTATATTATTATATTATTATATTATTATATTATTATATTATTATATTATTATATTATTTATTATTATATATTATATTATTATATTATTATATTATTATATTATTATATTATTATATTATTATATTATTATATTATTATATTATTATATTATTATATTATTATATTATTATATTATTATATATTATTATATTATTATATTATTATATTATTATATTATTATATTATTATATTATTATATTATTATATTATTATATTATTATATTATTATATTATTATATTATTATATTATTATATTATTATATTATTATATTATTATATTATTATATTATTATATTATTATATTATTATATTATTATATTATTATATTATTATATTATTATATTATTATATTATTATATTATTATATTATTATATTATTATATTATTATATTATTATATTATTATATTATTATATTATTATATTATTATATTATTATATTATTATATTATTATATTATTATATTATTATATTATTATATTATTATATTATTATATTATTATATTATTATATTATTATATTATTATATTATTATATTATTATATTATTATATTATTATATTATTATATTATTATATTATTATATTATTATATTATTATATTATTATATTATTATATTATTATATTATTATATTATTATATTATTATATTATTATATTATTATATTATTATATTATTATATTATTATATTATTATATTATTATATTATTATATATTATATTATTATATTATTATATTATTATATTATTATATTATTATATTATTATATTATTATATTATTATATTATTATATTATTATATTATTATATTATTATATTATTATATTATTATATTATTATATTATTATATTATTATATTATTATATTATTATATTATTATATTATTATATTATTATATTATTATATTATTATATTATTATATTATTATATTATTATATTATTATATTATTATATTATTATATTATTATATTATTATATTATTATATTATTATATTATTATATTATTATATTATTATATTATTATATTATTATATTATTATATTATTATATTATTATATTATTATATTATTATATTATTATATTATTATATTATTATATTATTATATTATTATATTATTATATTATTATATTATTATATTATTATATTATTATATTATTATATTATTATATTATTATATTATTATATTATTATATTATTATATTATTATATTATTATATTATTATATTATTATATTATTATATTATTATATTATTATATTATTATATTATTATATTATTATATTATTATATTATTATATTATTATATTATTATATTATTATATTATTATATTATTATATTATTATATTATTATATTATTATATTATTATATTATTATATTATTATATTATTATATTATTATATTATTATATTATTATATTATTATATTATTATATTATTATATTATTATATTATTATATTATTATATTATTATATTATTATATTATTATATTATTATATTATTATATTATTATATTATTATATTATTATATTATTATATTATTATATTATTATATTATTATATTATTATATTATTATATTATTATATTATTATATTATTATATTATTATATTATTATATTATTATATTATTATATTATTATATTATTATATTATTATATTATTATATTATTATATTATTATATTATTATATTATTATATTATTATATTATTATATTATTATATTATTATATTATTATATTATTATATTATTATATTATTATATTATTATATTATTATATTATTATATTATTATATTATTATATTATTATATTATTATATTATTATATTATTATATTATTATATTATTATATTATTATATTATTATATTATTATATTATTATATTATTATATTATTATATTATTATATTATTATATTATTATATTATTATATTATTATATTATTATATTATTATATTATTATATTATTATATTATTATATTATTATATTATTATATTATTATATTATTATATTATTATATTATTATATTATTATATTATTATATTATTATATTATTATATTATTATATTATTATATTATTATATTATTATATTATTATATTATTATATTATTATATTATTATATTATTATATTATTATATTATTATATTATTATATTATTATATTATTATATTATTATATTATTATATTATTATATTATTATATTATTATATTATTATATTATTATATTATTATATTATTATATTATTATATTATTATATTATTATATTATTATATTATTATATTATTATATTATTATATTATTATATTATTATATTATTATATTATTATATTATTATATTATTATATTATTATATTATTATATTATTATATTATTATATTATTATATTATTATATTATTATATTATTATATTATTATATTATTATATTATTATATTATTATATTATTATATTATTATATTATTATATTATTATATTATTATATTATTATATTATTATATTATTATATTATTATATTATTATATTATTATATTATTATATTATTATATTATTATATTATTATATTATTATATTATTATATTATTATATTATTATATTATTATATTATTATATTATTATATTATTATATTATTATATTATTATATTATTATATTATTATATTATTATATTATTATATTATTATATTATTATATTATTATATTATTATATTATTATATTATTATATTATTATATTATTATATTATTATATTATTATATTATTATATTATTATATTATTATATTATTATATTATTATATTATTATATTATTATATTATTATATTATTATATTATTATATTATTATATTATTATATTATTATATTATTATATTATTATATTATTATATTATTATATTATTATATTATTATATTATTATATTATTATATTATTATATTATTATATTATTATATTATTATATTATTATATTATTATATTATTATATTATTATATTATTATATTATTATATTATTATATTATTATATTATTATATTATTATATTATTATATTATTATATTATTATATTATTATATTATTATATTATTATATTATTATATTATTATATTATTATATTATTATATTATTATATTATTATATTATTATATTATTATATTATTATATTATTATATTATTATATTATTATATTATTATATTATTATATTATTATATTATTATATTATTATATTATTATATTATTATATTATTATATTATTATATTATTATATTATTATATTATTATATTATTATATTATTATATTATTATATTATTATATTATTATATTATTATATTATTATATTATTATATTATTATATTATTATATTATTATATTATTATATTATTATATTATTATATTATTATATTATTATATTATTATATTATTATATTATTATATTATTATATTATTATATTATTATATTATTATATTATTATATTATTATATTATTATATTATTATATTATTATATTATTATATTATTATATTATTATATTATTATATTATTATATTATTATATTATTATATTATTATATTATTATATTATTATATTATTATATTATTATATTATTATATTATTATATTATTATATTATTATATTATTATATTATTATATTATTATATTATTATATTATTATATTATTATATTATTATATTATTATATTATTATATTATTATATTATTATATTATTATATTATTATATTATTATATTATTATATTATTATATTATTATATTATTATATTATTATATTATTATATTATTATATTATTATATTATTATATTATTATATTATTATATTATTATATTATTATATTATTATATTATTATATTATTATATTATTATATTATTATATTATTATATTATTATATTATTATATTATTATATTATTATATTATTATATTATTATATTATTATATTATTATATTATTATATTATTATATTATTATATTATTATATTATTATATTATTATATTATTATATTATTATATTATTATATTATTATATTATTATATTATTATATTATTATATTATTATATTATTATATTATTATATTATTATATTATTATATTATTATATTATTATATTATTATATTATTATATTATTATATTATTATATTATTATATTATTATATTATTATATTATTATATTATTATATTATTATATTATTATATTATTATATTATTATATTATTATATTATTATATTATTATATTATTATATTATTATATTATTATATTATTATATTATTATATTATTATATTATTATATTATTATATTATTATATTATTATATTATTATATTATTATATTATTATATTATTATATTATTATATTATTATATTATTATATTATTATATTATTATATTATTATATTATTATATTATTATATTATTATATTATTATATTATTATATTATTATATTATTATATTATTATATTATTATATTATTATATTATTATATTATTATATTATTATATTATTATATTATTATATTATTATATTATTATATTATTATATTATTATATTATTATATTATTATATTATTATATTATTATATTATTATATTATTATATTATTATATTATTATATTATTATATTATTATATTATTATATTATTATATTATTATATTATTATATTATTATATTATTATATTATTATATTATTATATTATTATATTATTATATTATTATATTATTATATTATTATATTATTATATTATTATATTATTATATTATTATATTATTATATTATTATATTATTATATTATTATATTATTATATTATTATATTATTATATTATTATATTATTATATTATTATATTATTATATTATTATATTATTATATTATTATATTATTATATTATTATATTATTATATTATTATATTATTATATTATTATATTATTATATTATTATATTATTATATTATTATATTATTATATTATTATATTATTATATTATTATATTATTATATTATTATATTATTATATTATTATATTATTATATTATTATATTATTATATTATTATATTATTATATTATTATATTATTATATTATTATATTATTATATTATTATATTATTATATTATTATATTATTATATTATTATATTATTATATTATTATATTATTATATTATTATATTATTATATTATTATATTATTATATTATTATATTATTATATTATTATATTATTATATTATTATATTATTATATTATTATATTATTATATTATTATATTATTATATTATTATATTATTATATTATTATATTATTATATTATTATATTATTATATTATTATATTATTATATTATTATATTATTATATTATTATATTATTATATTATTATATTATTATATTATTATATTATTATATTATTATATTATTATATTATTATATTATTATATTATTATATTATTATATTATTATATTATTATATTATTATATTATTATATTATTATATTATTATATTATTATATTATTATATTATTATATTATTATATTATTATATTATTATATTATTATATTATTATATTATTATATTATTATATTATTATATTATTATATTATTATATTATTATATTATTATATTATTATATTATTATATTATTATATTATTATATTATTATATTATTATATTATTATATTATTATATTATTATATTATTATATTATTATATTATTATATTATTATATTATTATATTATTATATTATTATATTATTATATTATTATATTATTATATTATTATATTATTATATTATTATATTATTATATTATTATATTATTATATTATTATATTATTATATTATTATATTATTATATTATTATATTATTATATTATTATATTATTATATTATTATATTATTATATTATTATATTATTATATTATTATATTATTATATTATTATATTATTATATTATTATATTATTATATTATTATATTATTATATTATTATATTATTATATTATTATATTATTATATTATTATATTATTATATTATTATATTATTATATTATTATATTATTATATTATTATATTATTATATTATTATATTATTATATTATTATATTATTATATTATTATATTATTATATTATTATATTATTATATTATTATATTATTATATTATTATATTATTATATTATTATATTATTATATTATTATATTATTATATTATTATATTATTATATTATTATATTATTATATTATTATATTATTATATTATTATATTATTATATTATTATATTATTATATTATTATATTATTATATTATTATATTATTATATTATTATATTATTATATTATTATATTATTATATTATTATATTATTATATTATTATATTATTATATTATTATATTATTATATTATTATATTATTATATTATTATATTATTATATTATTATATTATTATATTATTATATTATTATATTATTATATTATTATATTATTATATTATTATATTATTATATTATTATATTATTATATTATTATATTATTATATTATTATATTATTATATTATTATATTATTATATTATTATATTATTATATTATTATATTATTATATTATTATATTATTATATTATTATATTATTATATTATTATATTATTATATTATTATATTATTATATTATTATATTATTATATTATTATATTATTATATTATTATATTATTATATTATTATATTATTATATTATTATATTATTATATTATTATATTATTATATTATTATATTATTATATTATTATATTATTATATTATTATATTATTATATTATTATATTATTATATTATTATATTATTATATTATTATATTATTATATTATTATATTATTATATTATTATATTATTATATTATTATATTATTATATTATTATATTATTATATTATTATATTATTATATTATTATATTATTATATTATTATATTATTATATTATTATATTATTATATTATTATATTATTATATTATTATATTATTATATTATTATATTATTATATTATTATATTATTATATTATTATATTATTATATTATTATATTATTATATTATTATATTATTATATTATTATATTATTATATTATTATATTATTATATTATTATATTATTATATTATTATATTATTATATTATTATATTATTATATTATTATATTATTATATTATTATATTATTATATTATTATATTATTATATTATTATATTATTATATTATTATATTATTATATTATTATATTATTATATTATTATATTATTATATTATTATATTATTATATTATTATATTATTATATTATTATATTATTATATTATTATATTATTATATTATTATATTATTATATTATTATATTATTATATTATTATATTATTATATTATTATATTATTATATTATTATATTATTATATTATTATATTATTATATTATTATATTATTATATTATTATATTATTATATTATTATATTATTATATTATTATATTATTATATTATTATATTATTATATTATAATATTAAAATTAATATCGATGACTTAGGTATTGTTACTGGGTCGAGTTTATCATAACTAACATTTCTATCAAATCTTTTGCTTTTTTATATGTAACACTGATTGACGGTGGTTTCCAGCATTTGAGTTCTCCTGGTTATTGGGCCGTACACTTTAATCAATCAATCAACCAATCATGAACAGTAAGATTTTTTTTATATATGTGAATGCCTAAATATGTGAAGCATAGCACAAGATGTATGTGAAGTTAGCCCAGAAAATCATCCCAGAAAAAACAAAAAATTTCATCAGGCAATCCTAAAGTTATATATTGTCATCCCAGCCCAGTATTTAATTAAATATAATTAAATTGACAACATAATTATTTAAGACCAA
This sequence comes from Tipula confusa, assembly GCA_963556175.1. Classification (NCBI taxonomy): domain Eukaryota; kingdom Metazoa; phylum Arthropoda; class Insecta; order Diptera; family Tipulidae; genus Tipula; species Tipula confusa. The sequence continues at coordinate 6,718,005 of OY744475.1, forward strand.
AAATATAAAAATTGATCAAACATAGTTTATGAGTACAATAAGCATAACATGATAAATATATTCAGAAATGAGACAATTAAAATTCGGCGATAATTTAATATACACATTTGTAAATATACATATATATTGGGCCAAATACTAATGAGCCTATAACGCCAATCACAACGGAAGGATTGACTTGAATTTTTTTTGTTGAGTTGTGGTCTTTATTGCGAGGCGATATCAGTTGGTTTGGTTTCCGGAACTCTTAATTTCTGGAAACCACAAAATAAACACTTCATATATTGGGCCAAATACTAATACTAATGAGCCTATAACGCCAATCACAACGGAAGGATTGACTTGAATTTTTTTTGTTGAGTTGTGGTCTTTATTACGAGGCGATATCAGTTGGTTTGGTTTCCGGAACTCTTAATTTCTGGAAACCACAAAATAAACACTTCATAGATTGGGCCAAGTACTAATGAGCCTATAACGCCAATCACAACGGAAGGATTGACTTGAATTTTTTTTGTTGAGTTGTGGTCTTTATTGCGAGGCGATATCAGTTGGTTTGGTTTCCGGAACTCTTAATTTCTGGAAACCACAAAATAAACACTTCATATATTGGGCCAAATACTAATACTAATGAGCCTATAACGCCAATCACAACGGAAGGATTGACTTGAATTTTTTTTGTTGAGTTGTGGTCTTTATTACGAGGCGATATCAGTTGGTTTGGTTTCCGGAACTCTTAATTTCTGGAAACCACAAAATAAACACTTCATAGATTGGGCCAAGTACTAATGAGCCTATAACGCCAATCACAACGGAAGGATTGACTTGAATTTTTTTTGTTGAGTTGTGGTCTTTATTGCGAGGCGATATCAGTTGGTTTGGTTTCCGGAACTTTTAATTTCTGGAAACCACAAAATAAACACTTCATATATTGGGCCAAATACTAATACTAATGAGCCTATAACGCCAATCACAACGGAAGGATTGACTTGAATTTTTTTTGTTGAGTTGTGGTCTTTATTGCGAGGCGATATCAGTTGGTTTGGTTTCCGGAACTCTTAATTTCTGGAAACCACAAAATAAACACTTCATATATTGGGCATAATACTAATACTAATGAGCCTATAACGCCAATCACAACGGAAGGATTGACTTGAATTTTTTTTGTTGAGTTGTGGTCTTTATTACGAGGCGATATCAGTTGGTTTGGTTTCCGGAACTCTTAATTTCTGGAAACCACAAAATAAACACTTCATAGATTGGGCCAAGTACTAATGAGCCTATAACGCCAATCACAACGGAAGGATTGACTTGAATTTTTTTTGTTGAGTTGTGGTCTTTATTGCGAGGCGATATCAGTTGGTTTGGTTTCCGGAACTTTTAATTTCTGGAAACCACAAAATAAACACTTCATATATTGGGCCAAATACTAATACTAATGAGCCTATAACGCCAATCACAACGGAAGGATTGACTTGAATTTTTTTTGTTGAGTTGTGGTCTTTATTGCGAGGCGATATCAGTTGGTTTGGTTTCCGGAACTCTTAATTTCTGGAAACCACAAAATAAACACTTCATATATTGGGCATAATACTAATACTAATGAGCCTATAACGCCAATCACAACGGAAGGATTGACTTGAATTTTTTTTGTTGAGTTGTGGTCTTTATTGCGAGGCGATATCAGTTGGTTTGGTTTCCGGAACTCTTAATTTCTGGAAACCACAAAATAAACACTTCATAGATTGGGCCAAGTACTAATGAGCCTATAACGCCAATCACAACGGAAGGATTGACTTGAATTTTTTTTGTTGAGTTGTGGTCCTTATTGCGAGGCGATATCAGTTGGTTTGGTTTCCGGAACTTTTAATTTCTGGAAACCACAAAATAAACACTTCATATATTGGGCCAAATACTAATACTAATGAGCCTATAACGCCAATCACAACGGAAGGATTGACTTGAATTTTTTTTGTTGAGTTGTGGTCTTTATTGCGAGGCGATATCAGTTGGTTTGGTTTCCGGAACTCTTAATTTCTGGAAACCACAAAATAAACACTTCATAGATTGGGCCAAGTACTAATGAGCCTATAACGCCAATCACAACGGAAGGATTGACTTGAATTTTTTTTGTTGAGTTGTGGTCTTTATTGCGAGGCGATATCAGTTGGTTTGGTTTCCGGAACTCTTAATTTCTGGAAACCACAAAATAAACACTTCATAGATTGGGCCAAGTACTAATGAGCCTATAACGCCAATCACAACGGAAGGATTGACTTGAATTTATTTTTGTTGAGTTGTGGTCTTTATTGCGAGGCGATATCAGTTGGTTTGGTTTCCGGAACTCTTAATTTCTGGAAACCACAAAATAAACACTTCATATATTGGGCCAAATACTAATACTAATGAGCCTATAACGCCAATCACAACGGAAGGATTGACTTGAATTTTTTTGTTGAGTTGTGGTCTTTATTGCGAGGCGATATCAGTTGGTTTGGTTTCCGGAACTCTTAATTTCTGGAAACCACAAAATAAACACTTCATATATTGGGCATAATACTAATACTAATGAGCCTATAACGCCAATCACAACGGAAGGATTGACTTGAATTTTTTTTGTTGAGTTGTGGTCTTTATTGCGAGGCGATATCAGTTGGTTTGGTTTCCGGAACTCTTAATTTCTGGAAACCACAAAATAAACACTTCATAGATTGGGCCAAGTACTAATGAGCCTATAACGCCAATCACAACGGAAGGATTGACTTGAATTTTTTTGTTGAGTTGTGGTCTTTATTGCGAGGCGATATCAGTTGGTTTGGTTTCCGGAACTCTTAATTTCTGGAAACCACAAAATAAACACTTCATATATTGGGCATAATACTAATACTAATGAGCCTATAACGCCAATCACAACGGAAGGATTGACTTGAATTTTTTTTGTTGAGTTGTGGTCTTTATTACGAGGCGATATCAGTTGGTTTGGTTTCCGGAACTCTTAATTTCTGGAAACCACAAAATAAACACTTCATAGATTGGGCCAAGTACTAATGAGCCTATAACGCCAATCACAACGGAAGGATTGACTTGAATTTTTTTTGTTGAGTTGTGGTCTTTATTGCGAGGCGATATCAGTTGGTTTGGTTTCCGGAACTCTTAATTTCTGGAAACCACAAAATAAACACTTCATATATTGGGCCAAATACTAATACTAATGAGCCTATAACGCCAATCACAACGGAAGGATTGACTTGAATTTTTTTTGTTGAGTTGTGGTCTTTATTACGAGGCGATATCAGTTGGTTTGGTTTCCGGAACTCTTAATTTCTGGAAACCACAAAATAAACACTTCATAGATTGGGCCAAGTACTAATGAGCCTATAACGCCAATCACAACGGAAGGATTGACTTGAATTTTTTTTGTTGAGTTGTGGTCTTTATTGCGAGGCGATATCAGTTGGTTTGGTTTCCGGAACTTTTAATTTCTGGAAACCACAAAATAAACACTTCATATATTGGGCCAAATACTAATACTAATGAGCCTATAACGCCAATCACAACGGAAGGATTGACTTGAATTTTTTTTGTTGAGTTGTGGTCTTTATTGCGAGGCGATATCAGTTGGTTTGGTTTCCGGAACTCTTAATTTCTGGAAACCACAAAATAAACACTTCATATATTGGGCATAATACTAATACTAATGAGCCTATAACGCCAATCACAACGGAAGGATTGACTTGAATTTTTTTTGTTGAGTTGTGGTCTTTATTACGAGGCGATATCAGTTGGTTTGGTTTCCGGAACTCTTAATTTCTGGAAACCACAAAATAAACACTTCATAGATTGGGCCAAGTACTAATGAGCCTATAACGCCAATCACAACGGAAGGATTGACTTGAATTTTTTTTGTTGAGTTGTGGTCTTTATTGCGAGGCGATATCAGTTGGTTTGGTTTCCGGAACTTTTAATTTCTGGAAACCACAAAATAAACACTTCATATATTGGGCCAAATACTAATACTAATGAGCCTATAACGCCAATCACAACGGAAGGATTGACTTGAATTTTTTTTGTTGAGTTGTGGTCTTTATTGCGAGGCGATATCAGTTGGTTTGGTTTCCGGAACTCTTAATTTCTGGAAACCACAAAATAAACACTTCATATATTGGGCATAATACTAATACTAATGAGCCTATAACGCCAATCACAACGGAAGGATTGACTTGAATTTTTTTTGTTGAGTTGTGGTCTTTATTGCGAGGCGATATCAGTTGGTTTGGTTTCCGGAACTCTTAATTTCTGGAAACCACAAAATAAACACTTCATAGATTGGGCCAAGTACTAATGAGCCTATAACGCCAATCACAACGGAAGGATTGACTTGAATTTTTTTTGTTGAGTTGTGGTCCTTATTGCGAGGCGATATCAGTTGGTTTGGTTTCCGGAACTTTTAATTTCTGGAAACCACAAAATAAACACTTCATATATTGGGCCAAATACTAATACTAATGAGCCTATAACGCCAATCACAACGGAAGGATTGACTTGAATTTTTTTTGTTGAGTTGTGGTCTTTATTGCGAGGCGATATCAGTTGGTTTGGTTTCCGGAACTCTTAATTTCTGGAAACCACAAAATAAACACTTCATAGATTGGGCCAAGTACTAATGAGCCTATAACGCCAATCACAACGGAAGGATTGACTTGAATTTTTTTTGTTGAGTTGTGGTCTTTATTGCGAGGCGATATCAGTTGGTTTGGTTTCCGGAACTCTTAATTTCTGGAAACCACAAAATAAACACTTCATATATTGGGCCAAATACTAATACTAATGAGCCTATAACGCCAATCACAACGGAAGGATTGACTTGAATTTTTTTTGTTGAGTTGTGGTCTTTATTGCGAGGCGATATCAGTTGGTTTGGTTTCCGGAACTCTTAATTTCTGGAAACCACAAAATAAACACTTCATAGATTGGGCCAAGTACTAATGAGCCTATAACGCCAATCACAACGGAAGGATTGACTTGAATTTTTTTTGTTGAGTTGTGGTCTTTATTGCGAGGCGATATCAGTTGGTTTGGTTTCCGGAACTTTTAATTTCTGGAAACCACAAAATAAACACTTCATATATTGGGCCAAATACTAATACTAATGAGCCTATAACGCCAATCACAACGGAAGGATTGACTTGAATTTTTTTTGTTGAGTTGTGGTCTTTATTGCGAGGCGATATCAGTTGGTTTGGTTTCCGGAACTCTTAATTTCTGGAAACCACAAAATAAACACTTCATATATTGGGCATAATACTAATACTAATGAGCCTATAACGCCAATCACAACGGAAGGATTGACTTGAATTTTTTTTGTTGAGTTGTGGTCTTTATTACGAGGCGATATCAGTTGGTTTGGTTTCCGGAACTCTTAATTTCTGGAAACCACAAAATAAACACTTCATAGATTGGGCCAAGTACTAATGAGCCTATAACGCCAATCACAACGGAAGGATTGACTTGAATTTTTTTTGTTGAGTTGTGGTCTTTATTGCGAGGCGATATCAGTTGGTTTGGTTTCCGGAACTTTTAATTTCTGGAAACCACAAAATAAACACTTCATATATTGGGCCAAATACTAATACTAATGAGCCTATAACGCCAATCACAACGGAAGGATTGACTTGAATTTTTTTTGTTGAGTTGTGGTCTTTATTGCGAGGCGATATCAGTTGGTTTGGTTTCCGGAACTCTTAATTTCTGGAAACCACAAAATAAACACTTCATATATTGGGCATAATACTAATACTAATGAGCCTATAACGCCAATCACAACGGAAGGATTGACTTGAATTTTTTTTGTTGAGTTGTGGTCTTTATTGCGAGGCGATATCAGTTGGTTTGGTTTCCGGAACTCTTAATTTCTGGAAACCACAAAATAAACACTTCATAGATTGGGCCAAGTACTAATGAGCCTATAACGCCAATCACAACGGAAGGATTGACTTGAATTTTTTTTGTTGAGTTGTGGTCTTTATTGCGAGGCGATATCAGTTGGTTTGGTTTCCGGAACTTTTAATTTCTGGAAACCACAAAATAAACACTTCATATATTGGGCCAAATACTAATACTAATGAGCCTATAACGCCAATCACAACGGAAGGATTGACTTGAATTTTTTTTGTTGAGTTGTGGTCTTTATTGCGAGGCGATATCAGTTGGTTTGGTTTCCGGAACTCTTAATTTCTGGAAACCACAAAATAAACACTTCATATATTGGGCATAATACTAATACTAATGAGCCTATAACGCCAATCACAACGGAAGGATTGACTTGAATTTTTTTTGTTGAGTTGTGGTCTTTATTAAGAGGCGATATCAGTTGGTTTGGTTTCCGGAACTCTTAATTTCTGGAAACCACAAAATAAACACTTCATAGATTGGGCCAAGTACTAATGAGCCTATAACGCCAATCACAACGGAAGGATTGACTTGAATTTTTTTTGTTGAGTTGTGGTCTTTATTGCGAGGCGATATCAGTTGGTTTGGTTTCCGGAACTTTTAATTTCTGGAAACCACAAAATAAACACTTCATATATTGGGCCAAATACTAATACTAATGAGCCTATAACGCCAATCACAACGGAAGGATTGACTTGAATTTTTTTTGTTGAGTTGTGGTCTTTATTGCGAGGCGATATCAGTTGGTTTGGTTTCCGGAACTCTTAATTTCTGGAAACCACAAAATAAACACTTCATATATTGGGCATAATACTAATACTAATGAGCCTATAACGCCAATCACAACGGAAGGATTGACTTGAATTTTTTTTGTTGAGTTGTGGTCTTTATTGCGAGGCGATATCAGTTGGTTTGGTTTCCGGAACTCTTAATTTCTGGAAACCACAAAATAAACACTTCATAGATTGGGCCAAGTACTAATGAGCCTATAACGCCAATCACAACGGAAGGATTGACTTGAATTTTTTTTGTTGAGTTGTGGTCCTTATTGCGAGGCGATATCAGTTGGTTTGGTTTCCGGAACTCTTAATTTCTGGAAACCACAAAATAAACACTTCATATATTGGGCCAAATACTAATACTAATGAGCCTATAACGCCAATCACAACGGAAGGATTGACTTGAATTTTTTTTGTTGAGTTGTGGTCTTTATTGCGAGGCGATATCAGTTGGTTTGGTTTCCGGAACTCTTAATTTCTGGAAACCACAAAATAAACACTTCATAGATTGGGCCAAGTACTAATGAGCCTATAACGCCAATCACAACGGAAGGATTGACTTGAATTTTTTTTGTTGAGTTGTGGTCTTTATTGCGAGGCGATATCAGTTGGTTTGGTTTCCGGAACTCTTAATTTCTGGAAACCACAAAATAAACACTTCATATATTGGGCCAAATACTAATACTAATGAGCCTATAACGCCAATCACAACGGAAGGATTGACTTGAATTTTTTTTGTTGAGTTGTGGTCTTTATTGCGAGGCGATATCAGTTGGTTTGGTTTCCGGAACTCTTAATTTCTGGAAACCACAAAATAAACACTTCATAGATTGGGCCAAGTACTAATGAGCCTATAACGCCAATCACAACGGAAGGATTGACTTGAATTTTTTTTGTTGAGTTGTGGTCTTTATTGCGAGGCGATATCAGTTGGTTTGGTTTCCGGAACTTTTAATTTCTGGAAACCACAAAATAAACACTTCATATATTGGGCCAAATACTAATACTAATGAGCCTATAACGCCAATCACAACGGAAGGATTGACTTGAAGTTTTTTTGTTGAGTTGTGGTCTTTATTGCGAGGCGATATCAGTTGGTTTGGTTTCCGGAACTCTTAATTTCTGGAAACCACAAAATAAACACTTCATAGATTGGGCCAAGTACTAATGAGCCTATAACGCCAATCACAACGGAAGGATTGACTTGAATTTTTTTTGTTGAGTTGTGGTCTTTATTGCGAGGCGATATCAGTTGGTTTGGTTTCCGGAACTTTTAATTTCTGGAAACCACAAAATAAACACTTCATATATTGGGCCAAATACTAATACTAATGAGCCTATAACGCCAATCACAACGGAAGGATTGACTTGAATTTTTTTTGTTGAGTTGTGGTCTTTATTGCGAGGCGATATCAGTTGGTTTGGTTTCCGGAACTCTTAATTTCTGGAAACCACAAAATAAACACTTCATATATTGGGCCAAATACTAATACTAATGAGCCTATAACGCCAATCACAACGGAAGGATTGACTTGAATTTTTTTTGTTGAGTTGTGGTCTTTATTGCGAGGCGATATCAGTTGGTTTGGTTTCCGGAACTCTTAATTTCTGGAAACCACAAAATAAACACTTCATATATTGGGCATAATACTAATACTAATGAGCCTATAACGCCAATCACAACGGAAGGATTGACTTGAATTTTTTTTGTTGAGTTGTGGTCTTTATTGCGAGGCGATATCAGTTGGTTTGGTTTCCGGAACTCTTAATTTCTGGAAACCACAAAATAAACACTTCATAGATTGGGCCAAGTACTAATGAGCCTATAACGCCAATCACAACGGAAGGATTGACTTGAATTTATTTTTGTTGAGTTGTGGTCTTTATTGCGAGGCGATATCAGTTGGTTTGGTTTCCGGAACTCTTAATTTCTGGAAACCACAAAATAAACACTTCATATATTGGGCCAAATACTAATACTAATGAGCCTATAACGCCAATCACAACGGAAGGATTGACTTGAATTTTTTTGTTGAGTTGTGGTCTTTATTGCGAGGCGATATCAGTTGGTTTGGTTTCCGGAACTCTTAATTTCTGGAAACCACAAAATAAACACTTCATATATTGGGCATAATACTAATACTAATGAGCCTATAACGCCAATCACAACGGAAGGATTGACTTGAATTTTTTTTGTTGAGTTGTGGTCTTTATTGCGAGGCGATATCAGTTGGTTTGGTTTCCGGAACTCTTAATTTCTGGAAACCACAAAATAAACACTTCATAGATTGGGCCAAGTACTAATGAGCCTATAACGCCAATCACAACGGAAGGATTGACTTGAATTTTTTTGTTGAGTTGTGGTCTTTATTGCGAGGCGATATCAGTTGGTTTGGTTTCCGGAACTCTTAATTTCTGGAAACCACAAAATAAACACTTCATATATTGGGCATAATACTAATACTAATGAGCCTATAACGCCAATCACAACGGAAGGATTGACTTGAATTTTTTTTGTTGAGTTGTGGTCTTTATTGCGAGGCGATATCAGTTTGTTTGGTTTCCGGAACTCTTAATTTCTGGAAACCACAAAATAAACACTTCATAGATTGGGCCAAGTACTAATGAGCCTATAACGCCAATCACAACGGAAGGATTGACTTGAATTTTTTTTGTTGAGTTGTGGTCTTTATTGCGAGGCGATATCAGTTGGTTTGGTTTCCGGAACTCTTAATTTCTGGAAACCACAAAATAAACACTTCATATATTGGGCATAATACTAATACTAATGAGCCTATAACGCCAATCACAACGGAAGGATTGACTTGAATTTTTTTTGTTGAGTTGTGGTCTCTATTGCGAGGCGATATCAGTTGGTTTGGTTTCCGGAACTCTTAATTTCTGGAAACCACAAAATAAACACTTCATAGATTGGGCCAAGTACTAATGAGCCTATAGTGCCAATCACAACGGAAGGATGAACTTGAATTTTTTTTGTGAGGCCATATCAGTTAGTTTAGTTTCCGGAACTCTAAATCAGCCTTTTATTTGTCAACTCTGGATTTTATTTCATTGAGTAGGGCCACTGATTACTAATTTTCGTGGTAATTTTCAGAATTTATCTATGACACAGTAAAAATATAACAACGGTTAAATATGTGTACTTTCAAAATTATTCATATGAATCGTCTAAAGTACTAAAGTGGTTGGAAAAATCCAGCCTTCTCGTCAATAATTATATTAATAAGGACATAATTATTAACAAAACGGTTTCGGAGGTATTCGAAAACCTGGTAAATAAAGAAGATCCTAAATATCTTGAAAGCACAAAAGCCACCATTGTGAAATCATTGGAAGTTTTGCGGAAAGCTCGTTCAGAAAAACTTCAATAAGAATATAATGATTCTGACGATATTATCGATATTTTAAAAGAATCCCTCTCTAACAATTTAATTCAAAAAATTTTCGTTAAACCATTTTATGTAATTACATATAATCAAACCCAAATAAAATTGTTGGAATTATTACTGAATAATTCCAAAAATTATAACGACGGCGGTGACGTGTCGTTATTTTAATTATTCAGATGTAGATGGTGTGCAAAGCAAAGCTCAGTTTCGATCTGATGAGGAATTTAGTTAAAAATTAATTGTCATCTCATCAGGCCATGGCGACCGAGTGCTTTGTTTAAATGCTATTTTACGCTCTATATATATTTATTTGCAGTGTACATGTAGCGTTAGCGGATTATATGAATGTGCACGAAATATCTGAATAATTGTTTTTGTGTTTGTGTAGCGAAGTCGCTACAAAATGAAACATTAGTGGCGTATCTGGATGCAACTAGACCCCAAGGTCAGAAACCCATTTAAAACAGAGTCCTCAATTTTATATTACGCTTTGGTTGTACCTGTTACCGTTACGTCAAGTGAATCTTCTGATCAGTTACTGATATGATCAGCTCTAGCCACAATATGGATACGATTGGTAGTTGGCTTAGATCTTATCGTTTTGAAATTGAAAAAAAATTTAAATGTTGGCCAATATTCGAAACAGTTGTCACTGATTTTAATTTTGCTGGTATAAATGCAGTTTCAGGTGCTTTTAATAAAATGGACATTGTCCAATATTTAAATCTTACACACAACATCATTACAACGCAAACTAATAAACCTGGTTTGGTAAAGGTGCATCTTTATGTTTCTCATTTAATGCACAATATGACGTCCGATATAAATAAATGTTTTACTAAAACTTAAAAAACAACAAAGTTCTAAAAGAAATCATGGCTTCAATCTATTTATTAACTGATTTAATTAAAGATATTTGGCGTAACTTGTCGGTAGTCTTAAAAAATAAATATGTAACACCGAATGTTTTAGCTAGTTTACAAATAATAGTAGAACATAGTGCATCTATGAAAATTGACTTTTCTCTAACTGAAAAAAAGGATATATCTTCATCAAGAAAGTTGAATGAAACCATTTATAGGCAAACAAAATTCTATAACGATTTAAAAAAAAATTCGGATTCAATAATTTTAGCAACTTGCTCAATCGAAACCTATGTAGTAAATTTATATTACAACCCGCTATTCTTAGAAAAGTTTCCACTCTGGTCCAATATTTGTCACGAGAAAACCCAAAGCAATAATCATATATAAAACTGTTTTGCAACAATAAAAAAGCGAACTAAATGCAGTTTAACCCTGGAGAAAACTAAAGGATTTGGACCGAAGGAACACATATATTTTAAAAAGAAAATTGTTATGCATTCCAAAAAAGTTTACTAAATAAGGTTTAGAAAAGGATGAAAACACCAGTTATACTACCAGTTGTGCAGAGAAAAATTTGGTAAATATAATGGATGAACTAGAAAATTGGAAGGGACAGCCTGATAAGGTAGCCCGTTCGAATTTTAATTCAACTACATTGAAGCGCCTTAATAATTTAGAAGACGAAAATAAAAATCTGCAATTATAAAATGCTTAATGCGAACAAAAGATACAACCCTTATAACACTCCTAAATTTTCAAAAAATACAAAAAGTATTAAATTATTAAAAACGTCAGATAGGGATCACTTATCCTATTTACGTAACGGTTTAGTTACCGGTGAAAATTATACCCATACATGTGCATTTGATTCATTTATTCAATGCTTAGTTAATTTGGAAAATACTGTTTTTTCAATAGGGGGTGAACATTGTGAATTAATTAACTTTCTTAAACTGGGTAATACGGAAAAAGCATACGAAACGCGCTTTAATAGTTTAACGAAGTTTTACGGGGTAAACGAGAACTGTTCATCAAGTATAACAGAGGTGTCGGAATTTATATTTAAAACAACCAAAGTTTTTAGTATTGAGGCACAAACAAAATGTATTACCTGCAAAACCACATCAGTAAAAAATTGTATAAAATATATTCCACTCAATTTGAATCAGCTAGACATTTTAGAGCTTCAAAATCTCCAACAATGTATCGGGCCTATAGAATTTTTCTGTCGAAATTGTTATGGACCGATGATCCAACAAAACTTGTTATTAAGCAATGTAATATTTTTATATGTAGAACCATCAGTCAATCCCAATCAACAGGTTACATTAATTAATGTGCCATTAAAGATTAAAATTATATCAGACACTTTCAAATTAAATAGTTTAGTATGTTTTGTCCAAACACTAAGTCCAAACACTATATTATTATTTATTGTTATAGGAATAACCAGAAATACGACGATTTACTGGACAGTTCACCCAAAATAAAGTTTCCCAAAAACCATTATGTTATACCGCATTTCCTCATTTACGTGAAGCAACCATAAATCAAGTAAAACAGTGAAAAATTTAATTAACCGTCTCCATGAAATTTATTTTCAATATATTTGTATGCAAATAAATTATACGTTGTGTCAATAAATAAACAAATAATAAAATAAAAAATACTAAACAATACATTTTAACGTTTATTTTGTGGTTCCCAGAAAATAAGAGTTCCGGAAACCAAACCAACTGATATCGCCTCGCAATAAAGACCACAACTCAACAAAAAAAATTCAAGTCAATCCTTCCGTTGTGATTGGCGTTATAGGCTCATTAGTACTTGGCCCAATCTATGAAGTGTTTATTTTGTGGTTTCCAGAAATTAAGAGTTCCGGAAACCAAACCAACTGATATCGCCTCGCAATAAAGACCACAACTCAACAAAAAAAATTCAAGTCAATCCTTCCGTTGTGATTGGCGTTATAGGCTCATTAGTATTAGTATTTGGCCCAATATATGAAGTGTTTATTTTGTGGTTTCCAGAAATTAAGAGTTCCGGAAACCAAACCAACTGATATCGCCTCGCAATAAAGACCACAACTCAACAAAAAAAATTCAAGTCAATCCTTCCGTTGTGATTGGCGTTATAGGCTCATTAGTACTTGGCCCAATCTATGAAGTGTTTATTTTGTGGTTTCCAGAAATTAAGAGTTCCGGAAACCAAACCAACTGATATCGCCTCGCAATAAAGACCACAACTCAACAAAAAAAATTCAAGTCAATCCTTCCGTTGTGATTGGCGTTATAGGCTCATTAGTACTTGGCCCAATCTATGAAGTGTTTATTTTGTGGTTTCCAGAAATTAAGAGTTCCGGAAACCAAACCAACTGATATCGCCTCGCAATAAAGACCACAACTCAACAAAAAAAATTCAAGTCAATCCTTCCGTTGTGATTGGCGTTATAGGCTCATTAGTATTAGTATTATGCCCAATATATGAAGTGTTTATTTTGTGGTTTCCAGAAATTAAGAGTTCCGGAAACCAAACCAACTGATATCGCCTCGCAATAAAGACCACAACTCAACAAAAAAATTCAAGTCAATCCTTCCGTTGTGATTGGCGTTATAGGCTCATTAGTATTAGTATTTGGCCCAATATATGAAGTGTTTATTTTGTGGTTTCCAGAAATTAAGAGTTCCGGAAACCAAACCAACTGATATCGCCTCGCAATAAAGACCACAACTCAACAAAAATAAATTCAAGTCAATCCTTCCGTTGTGATTGGCGTTATAGGCTCATTAGTACTTGGCCCAATCTATGAAGTGTTTATTTTGTGGTTTCCAGAAATTAAGAGTTCCGGAAACCAAACCAACTGATATCGCCTCGCAATAAAGACCACAACTCAACAAAAAAAATTCAAGTCAATCCTTCCGTTGTGATTGGCGTTATAGGCTCATTAGTATTAGTATTTGGCCCAATATATGAAGTGTTTATTTTGTGGTTTCCAGAAATTAAGAGTTCCGGAAACCAAACCAACTGATATCGCCTCGCAATAAAGACCACAACTCAACAAAAAAAATTCAAGTCAATCCTTCCGTTGTGATTGGCGTTATAGGCTCATTAGTATTAGTATTTGGCCCAATATATGAAGTGTTTATTTTGTGGTTTCCAGAAATTAAGAGTTCCGGAAACCAAACCAACTGATATCGCCTCGCAATAAAGACCACAACTCAACAAAAAAAATTCAAGTCAATCCTTCCGTTGTGATTGGCGTTATAGGCTCATTAGTACTTGGCCCAATCTATGAAGTGTTTATTTTGTGGTTTCCAGAAATTAAGAGTTCCGGAAACCAAACCAACTGATATCGCCTCGCAATAAAGACCACAACTCAACAAAAAAAATTCAAGTCAATCCTTCCGTTGTGATTGGCGTTATAGGCTCATTAGTACTTGGCCCAATCTATGAAGTGTTTATTTTGTGGTTTCCAGAAATTAAGAGTTCCGGAAACCAAACCAACTGATATCGCCTCGCAATAAAGACCACAACTCAACAAAAAAAATTCAAGTCAATCCTTCCGTTGTGATTGGCGTTATAGGCTCATTAGTATTAGTATTATGCCCAATATATGAAGTGTTTATTTTGTGGTTTCCAGAAATTAAGAGTTCCGGAAACCAAACCAACTGATATCGCCTCGCAATAAAGACCACAACTCAACAAAAAAATTCAAGTCAATCCTTCCGTTGTGATTGGCGTTATAGGCTCATTAGTATTAGTATTTGGCCCAATATATGAAGTGTTTATTTTGTGGTTTCCAGAAATTAAGAGTTCCGGAAACCAAACCAACTGATATCGCCTCGCAATAAAGACCACAACTCAACAAAAATAAATTCAAGTCAATCCTTCCGTTGTGATTGGCGTTATAGGCTCATTAGTACTTGGCCCAATCTATGAAGTGTTTATTTTGTGGTTTCCAGAAATTAAGAGTTCCGGAAACCAAACCAACTGATATCGCCTCGCAATAAAGACCACAACTCAACAAAAAAAATTCAAGTCAATCCTTCCGTTGTGATTGGCGTTATAGGCTCATCAGTACTTGGCCCAATCTATGAAGTGTTTATTTTGTGGTTTCCAGAAATTAAGAGTTCCGGAAACCAAACCAACTGATATCGCCTCGCAATAAAGACCACAACTCAACAAAAAAAAATTCAAGTCAATCCTTCCGTTGTGATTGGCGTTATAGGCTCATTATTACTTGGCCCAATCTATGAAGTGTTTATTTTGTGGTTTCCAGAAATTAAGAGTTCCGGAAACCAAACCAACTGATATCGCCTCGCAATAAAGACCACAACTCAACAAAAAAAATTCAAGTCAATCCTTCCGTTGTGATTGGCGTTATAGGCTCATCAGTACTTGGCCCAATCTATGAAGTGTTTATTTTGTGGTTTCCAGAAATTAAGAGTTCCGGAAACCAAACCAACTGATATCGCCTCGCAATAAAGACCACAACTCAACAAAAAAAAATTCAAGTCAATCCTTCCGTTGTGATTGGCGTTATAGGCTCATTATTACTTGGCCCAATCTATGAAGTGTTTATTTTGTGGTTTCCAGAAATTAAGAGTTCCGGAAACCAAACCAACTGATATCGCCTCGCAATAAAGACCACAACTCAACAAAAAAAATTCAAGTCAATCCTTCCGTTGTGATTGGCGTTATAGGCTCATTAGTATTAGTATTATGCCCAATATATGAAGTGTTTATTTTGTGGTTTCCAGAAATTAAGAGTTCCGGAAACCAAACCAACTGATATCGCCTCGCAATAAAGACCACAACTCAACAAAAAAAATTCAAGTCAATCCTTCCGTTGTGATTGGCGTTATAGGCTCATTAGTATTAGTATTTGGCCCAATATATGAAGTGTTTATTTTGTGGTTTCCAGAAATTAAGAGTTCCGGAAACCAAACCAACTGATATCGCCTCGCAATAAAGACCACAACTCAACAAAAAAAATTCAAGTCAATCCTTCCGTTGTGATTGGCGTTATAGGCTCATTAGTATTAGTATTTGGCCCAATATATGAAGTGTTTATTTTGTGGTTTCCAGAAATTAAAAGTTCCGGAAACCAAACCAACTGATATCGCCTCGCAATAAAGACCACAACTCAACAAAAAAAATTCAAGTCAATCCTTCCGTTGTGATTGGCGTTATAGGCTCATTAGTACTTGGCCCAATCTATGAAGTGTTTATTTTGTGGTTTCCAGAAATTAAGAGTTCCGGAAACCAAACCAACTGATATCGCCTCGCAATAAAGACCACAACTCAACAAAAAAAATTCAAGTCAATCCTTCCGTTGTGATTGGCGTTATAGGCTCATTAGTATTAGTATTTGGCCCAATATATGAAGTGTTTATTTTGTGGTTTCCAGAAATTAAGAGTTCCGGAAACCAAACCAACTGATATCGCCTCGCAATAAAGACCACAACTCAACAAAAAAAATTCAAGTCAATCCTTCCGTTGTGATTGGCGTTATAGGCTCATTAGTATTTGGCCCAATATATATGTATATTTACAAATGTGTATATTAAATTATCGCCGAATTTTAATTGTCTCATTTCTGAATATATTTATCATGTTATGCTTATTGTACTCATAAACTATGTTTGATCAATTTTTATATTTTTGGTCTTAAATAATTATGTTGTCAATTTAATTATATTTAATTAAATACTGGGCTGGGATGACAATATATAACTTTAGGGTTGCCTAATGAAATTTTTTATTTTTTCTGGGATAATTTTCTGGGCTAACTTCACATACGTTAGCACAAGCAACTCTTATTATTTTTTTAATCGTTCTTGTGCAATTCCGTTGACACAAGACAATTACGAAACACCATTGTGGGTGGTGTCTATCAACACAGTAGATATAAAATCATATTTCGTCTCTTCAAAAATGTTTACAAAATCTTACATAAAGAAAATGTATATTACCTGTAAACTCCTAAGACACTACTTATCGTTGTACGTATACATACAAAGAAGATATGAATAATTTCTCATCATAAAACTGAAACAAGTTGATAACCTGAAGCCACTCAAACGACAGTTAAATCAAATGATACCACCCCTATACTCACTCACACAAGAAGGGCCAAAAGATGTAGAACAAAACGATTTTCTTAAAGATTTACATAAATTTATGCAACATTCTGTGTATGAAACAATTTTGTGTTAACATTATACAGCTACTCTTCTCTCTGTGTGTGTGTGTATCTCTAGATTTTCCTATTCAACATTTATGTTTTGCTGTTGTTGTTCTGCTATAAACTTGACACGAATATTAAAATTTATAAATATTTTATGTTATGTGTCCAAACCAAAAAAAAAAAAAAAAAAAAAAACTGGAAAATGAAAATAAAATACAAACATTACCCAAACAAACATCAAGTCCCTAAATAAAAATTGAGATGGCATGAATAGAGTAGCAAACCAAACCGAAATAAACGGAAAAACTTTTGCATTTTTATGACAAACGAGTCGAGATGGAAAATATAAAATTACTTGACAACTTGTTAAATTGTTTTTTGAATATGAATTTTTGTGTTTTTTAATAAATAAATTAAAAACTGAAAATGTAGATTTTCCATACTTTTTCACACAGATAATTTTCAGTATCTTTCTGTATTGTTTTAATTGAATTACAAAGTGTCTAAGTGCTTTTACTTTCGTATTTCTTATTCGTTGAGTTTTTATTTTTTTTAGTCTCCAAAGTGAGAATTTAATTATGCTATTTTTTGTGTCGTCAGACTGCTTTCTTTTTACAATTTTAACACTTTATAAATGAAAAGTTAATTATGAGTAAAAGCTACTACTGATAAGTTCATAATTTGGACAACAAATTATTTCAAGGTCGAAATTGCCTTTCGTAAAAAAAGACTCGGTAATTGCTATTTCGCGGAATTAACAATCAGCATGACAATTTCGAACAAAGGTTGTGTTGATTACAGTGCAGACCAATTCATTGCTACTGAAGCCATGAGATATTGTAAGCCCACATTGTAAGGCGTTAAAACAAAGAAACTAAACCTCTTGTGTTGCACAAGTGGCAAAGTAAAATTGGTAAGATGGTCATGATATACAACCAATGCTTCCTAATGATTTATTAATTTGAATTTCATGCCCACTTTTAAGTTATAATTGCAACAAAATCATCTTTCGCACCATTTGACACTTATATTATTATATTATATATAATAACCTTTACATGTTCAAGGTCAAGTATACCATAGGATATACTAGGACTTGCAGAATAGACAATAAATATCTGCACATTTATTTCATGGGTAATTCACCAAAAGAAGTGGAATAGTGTTCGGTGAAAATACTTATGATGAACAATCACATCTTAGAACTGAGCTATTGACATGTATTTGATTGGCCCATGTAAGTAAAATTCCATTCCAGTATATTCATCATCGTGATGCTACCTATGCTGACTAAAACGCAATCAATGATTGCTGACGGATTACGTAAAGCGAGATGTATTCATTGGAATGCCATACATACATATTTTCATTTGATTTAATGAGAAGATACGACCGAATAAAATCAATAATGGCTTCTGAGAAATATTAAATAACAATTCTCAATGGTCAATCTATGAGCATAAGTGGCAGAAATAATTACCGAAAATGATTGCTTTCCACTGTATTGTTGCCGATCGACTACAGAATATGCAAGATCAACAATAATTGTTAAAGTAATTGGACAAGACATTTAAGTTGATAATCGTTGGATAGAATTCCATATTCGCCGTTACTTTTGAAAATGGCCAAAGAGTATGCTTACTGCAGAGAACGCAATCCAACGAGCTGATTGACTACCATCTACACCTTTGTTCGAAAACTGCTATAATTCAAAATGCCAAAATATTACACTTGGAATCAATCGTCTAAGAAATTTAAACGACGATAACAAGGAATTCCAGTTCCAAGCTATCCAAATGTATTTTCTACTTGTGCATTTGTTTGTCCATTGCCAGAAATTATCACTCAGAAATAAGATCATTATCAAATTTATTTTAATTTGGACAGAACAACAGCTGTTGCGTCGGCTTGTATTAAATAAAAGGAAACAACAACTCTTAACAAATAAGAGAATTCTTTTCAGAAAATCAAATATTATCAAATATTAATAATTAACCACATTGGATCCTCGGTTAATCGCTTTTTGTGGTGCTTTTTTTCAAATGTGGAATCTCCTTCGAAAAATAGCATATGCAGTTGTTGCAGATTCACCAAATCTTCATCTTGGATCATCAACAACACTCTGCCTCGGTAGAAAATCAATTGCCTATCGAATGTAAGGTTTTTTGCCTGGATATTATGTTTCTTCTAGCCGTATAAATAGTTATGTCATTAAACCGAATATACTTGCACAACACCTAAATCTTTGGCAGGACATACTTGCTTTGACTTAGATTTGCCCTAACAAAGGATGCCCAAATCCGATCAAATACGATGTACTCTGAACTATCAATGGAAAAGCAAAATACCAGTAAATAGTGAAACATATCTACTTTTGTGAAACTATGCCTTTTCCCAGTAGAATTTTAACCTTGTTGGTACCATCTTCAATTACGTTACAAACATGTGTCTATCGTTCGAAAAATAACCTGTATTTTTGCAGTATAGTATGTTTCGTCGATTGGTATATAATTCAATAAAATTCGGAGTATCTTCGGATTAAAATACTTGTTGTTCGTCACCACAGTCATAAACACTTTTAGATTGCCAGATATAAAGGACAATCACTGGTTTAATTATTTGGGCATTTACCCATCGATCACTAAACCTTTGAAGATGGCAATCAAAGGACTATATTGCCATCTTCAAAGGTTTAGTGATCAAAGCGATTCATGTAAATGTATTGTGACAGATTGTAGTACTGATGGTTTATCGCTTTCCCACCAAATATGTACCGCAACCATCGAACTAATTTTTCGGCTCTGATCGTAAATTGAGACATATATAAATATAATGCAGCAAAATGTTAAAGCAGCTTTTTCGTTTACTAAGCACTGTTACTGACAAATAAGGTAAGATGTATGGTAAGGGCTGTTTGTTTTCATTAGGTTTGTATTTGAATTCCGCGTTTTAAATTCTATTAACTAGTCGCAAAACATGGTTTTCATCTAAAAATGGTATAAGTGAAGCCTTTCTTCAAAAATCGCCATTTCAGATATTTGATCTATTGAGCAAACTCGTTATTTTGCACCCACTAAACAATATATTCAGTCGCCTTCTTTATTTCGGTTACTGTTAATGTAAATCCTAATACTGTTAATGTAAATCCTCGGCCTACCAAACCTTTTTCTAACACTAACCCATACACTCAATATGCAATCTAAAATCTAAATACCAATTGCACTAATTGCAATAAGCTTTTTTTACTGTCATCTGACTTCCATGTATCTCTCTCTACCTTATTACTCACAAGTTTTAGATTTTCAAAAAACTGCAACACAGAATAAGTCTAAACTATTGTTAAATCTTCCGATTGGTCATCCCATCGGACAATGGACCGTGATTAGAATCCAAGGAAGATGAAAATCTTTGACGCATTTGAACGACGCCTCTTGGTTAGAGTGGATTCTTCAGGAAATTGACTTTAAAAGATAAGGTGTTAGAGTTCTTAAAGGTAATCTTCATAAAGGTATAGTTCATTGGATATTTGGTGTTTTAAATTGTACGCTTCCTCTTTAGAATTTCCTGCCAGATAAAAAAGTATCTAACTAAACATCAGACTTAATCTTTTCAGATGATTTTGATTCTGTTACTCCGGCTATTATAAAACCTTAATGGTATCAATTCTTTCTATTTGACGTAAATAAATATTCGTAGCATCACTATCACTTATAAATTTTTCGGTACTGCGTTTGATTGGTATCCTTAAAGGCAATTTGACAATTTCCTCGATGCTCTTCGTTGAATTTGCTTTAAACTTATCTTCGCATTTATGTTTTTCGGGCATAAATAGATCACAACGTTTCATTTCCTCCATTTTCTAAACAAGTTTTAAAAGTAAATCATCGATTTCCAAACTTGTGTGAAAATTCTGTGTTGAAACAGAATAAAAATTGAGTTTTAGATCACCAGATACTTGGTCATATTCTAATTTCAAAGCTTTATGTTAGGTTATGTTATATTTTTGTTTTTTCAAGATAAAATTAAATAACAGGCGGAGGAAAAAATAACATAACATGAATTTTATCGGGTCAGAATCAGGCCAATTATCCTTTCAAATACTGCATTTTTGGGCGATTACAGATTCAACAGCAAGTTATATTTGAGCTTCTCTCAGTATATTAAAGATACAAGCCGATATCTTGAAATTCACCATTGACGTATTAAATGTCACTACTGGTATCGTTTTAAAATAATCAAAATATTTTTATATGTATAATCGCCTAAATGTCATATATTTATCCTAAATGTTGTTGATATTCTATCAACCCGACATTTGAATCTTTAATGCGTATACTTTTTTACTTATGACTATACTATATGTATTTATACTATGGATTCATCAATAAGTATTTGTCTGTATATTTTAGCAATGTCTACGGAAAAGCCAACTATATGCTTGACTATTTGTTTCCTAAATCTCAAAATTATTTATAGCAAATTCTGTTGAATAATAGGAATTTTTTAAAGCAATCGTTTAATGACAGTTTCGAAGATGTATTTGACGATCCATTAAACACAACCCTCAGTTTTTTTGTGGTACTATTATCCCTCATAACAAAATGATGTGGCAAATAGTAGGACTTATAATATGAGGTATTGGTGAGGTTTGGATCATCATATAATCCCATAAGTTCTTTCGACAAATAAAGACTCGATATAGATAGTATATTTCCGATGACATTTTAACTTTTTCTCAAGGAAAAAAATTTCTTGAGCGAAGTTATATTAGAAAATCCAAGACTACGAAATGTAAGATACTGGGAGCAAAACCAAGTACCACCCTACGATTGTTTCCAACTTGAAAACCATTAAATAATCTGTTGTAAATTTCGGCACCAAGCAACATGTCAATTTTGTTTGGAAAGTAGGGATCTGCCAATTTAATTTCAGCAGGAATTGAATGTAGATTGAAATTAACTGACCTTACTGGCAAAAAATTGATTCTTGGAATTAAAAGGAGTCCATTGTTACAGAAAATTTTGAAATTCTGAATGATATATAGTCGGAAAAACCTTAATTTTTATTTTAATTTCCTTTTCACCGATTTCAGAAATAATCTTCTTTGTTATTTTTTTATAATTTTCAGTAAATTAGCTAGACTTTCTGTAGACATACCTCGAATTGAAGATTTTCTTCTCTGAAAGTATACACAAACATGAGTTGATTCTAATGTTGCAATGGAAGGACGTTAAAAAAAGTTCACTTAAGAAGTTATCTGCATTTTCAGATAGTTTAAAAACGATGAAAAGATGTCGTGTTTTGTTTCCAATTATAACATTAGATCTTAGAAACAAGATACAAATGTTATCATAACAAATGTTGAGAGTCATAACAAATGTTATGACTCTCAATCACAGTAAACTGTGACTTTATTGTTAGTCTCCCAACAATGTCTTAAATATCAGTCAATAACAGTCTATCAAAATGATACCATAATTATTTAGAGCCTTTGTCTCCATTATTAATCCAATATCCATCCAGCAAAAAAATAAAAAATCTGCACCATATTTCTGTCCGACAAATAATAACGTAAAAAAAAATCGAAACATAAAGTCATTTATATCCGAAGACAGTGATTTAATTTAATCCAACCAACCCAAAATGTGGCATATTTTGCAAATGACGTCATCAAATACCATTTCTGATTATTAAAATGAATAAATTTGTTCTGGAACTTGAAATATGTAAATTACATTTTCCATTCGTATATCAACATTCCCAAAAATCAAAAAAAAAATAAACACAAAAAATCCCAAACCATTCTTACATATTTTGTTGTACTTCTGTTGTTGGGTTAAAATGACAATCGGATATTACTGTTAAGGTTTTTCAATTTGGAAAATATTTTTCCTAAATGTGTGTATATACTGTGTATATACTGGCCAAAAGTCAAAAAATTCGATCTTCTATACATTTCAATAGTGGTCGCCTGTTCAGTAAAGATATGTTTTTCCTAATATAATAACAATTTTTCCGATTTTCTTCGTTTTTGTTATGTTTTGTTTTGTTTGTGGAAAAGTAAAAGTCAAATGAGATGAAAAATAAATCGAATGAAGAATGAAAGTTCAAAGTAACTGAAAATATGTGAAACGGAGTGAAAATAATTTTAATTTAATTTTTTGTATTGTGTGTGTGTATATTTTTGTTATGGTTATAACGGTTGGATATAAAAACCAAACAATTTTCCATCATTTTTGGCATTTTTATGTAAGAAAATTTTTTAAAGGAAAATATGAAAAGAATGTACACGATTACAAAGAAAACATTTTCATCATGCGTATGCCGTACACATATCGCAGACGACGTATAATTGATGGTATCAATTAGAAACCTGTTCTCGATTGATGTGCCTTTTAAACATAATATATGGCAATGATTTGTCCATATCCTTCGATACTTGTTTCATCAACTGTAACTGCACAGCTGGTAACGTAAAATTGGCTTCATTCGTATCACACCAAAAAACGAACAAAACCTTGAATAACTGTTTACACTACCAAAGTAGTAAGTATAAATAGTGAGTTAAATAAATCCTTTGGTTCACTTGGCTAAACGTCTGAGAATAGTGCGCAACCTAAATAATTACATTATCAGTGAATATCTCGCCTAAATGTCAATTTGTTTAATTTTTTATTTCAGACACTAGAAATTCACCAACCAAAAAGGTGGGATCATCCTCACGGTTAAAAACCTTTTTTTTAACGCATGTAACCACAACAACTAAGCCTTAGCTTCTCTTGTATAAGCTCGACAAAATGTATGACGATATATCAGACTCTTTTTATTAGGTCGGCTCTGATAGAACATAAAATATTAAAAATCTTCTTTTGTGTTGCTTTACATATCTGATAAAAAAAGGAAGCTTTGGAAAATCATAGAATATATAATCATAATATATGGATATGTGAACGTATGTACATAGCTAGAACATAAAAATCATAAATTTTTATTTAAAATAATAACTTATACAGAACATACTAGTTGCAACATGACAGTTACATTCACAAAAATTGGTCGAATGTAAGGAGTGTAAGTACGATAAAAAAAATTGTAAAATTTATTATGTCAGATGCAACTACACACAGCAGACGAAAGAGGCAAATTCTATAATTTTATGATTATATTTTATATTTTGGGAAATAATTGAATTCTTCCAAAATAAAATATTGGTATACGAGTCTCTTCCATATACCGATCGATGCCCATTACAATGAGAGGCTCACACACACACATACAAATAAATTCAAAATTACATGAAATCATTTAATATAATTATCGCAGATTCCACATCTAATTTAAATATAAATTTAAAAACAAATTAACTATGTACAATTTTATTTATTTGTAATATTAAATATTATGTTGGCTGGTTTTTCGAAATTTATTTTTCCAATTAAAAGTTCATAAATGTTTACTATGTAAACTAAAAATTGTTTTTAAAATTAAATTAACATAATTAAAATAATATTAAATATTATTTTAATTTTCATTTCTAGTTTTTAACATTTTAATGTTAATTTGATTGTATTTTTTTTTAATGAGATTGAAAATATCACATAATATACGAGTAGGAAGTACATAGGATTTAATAATTAATGAGTGCGTAATATGGAGGAACTTTGGTAATTATAATTACACCCAATTATATTTTTACACACTGTGACCATTTCACGGTCTAAGGCTACAGGTAAGAACTTATGAAAAAATAAAAAACGAATGATGAAACGAAAAAACGAGCGTTAGGTCCTTTGCACATTTCACCGTAGCTAAGCGATGAAAATAGATCAGAATAGCTTTGTAATTGACGCACATTCAATATTAAAAACAAAATTCGATTGTATTTTATTATAGAAGGCGATGATTTAATATAAAAAATTTCAATGTACGTATGACCGATATCGCTCGAAACAAAAAATATATCTCACATAGCTTAGATCAAGTGTGCAACGATCCATTTAAATACGTAATATACCACCTATTAACGATAACATATTTCACATCGCTTAGCTTAGCTTAGCTGAAGTGCAACGGGCCTTATGCTCGTCTTGAAAATTTAACAAAACTGTATTTCGGCATCAAAGCTATAAACATCTCAATTTAAATTTTGCCAATCAGATTTTAAATAACGGGTAAATAACGTAGTTACAACCAGTTAAAATTGAATGAAAATCGAAATATTTTGCCGAAATTGTGATAAAAATCTAAGAATTCGAGAATCTTATTTTCCATCTCCGTTTAAGATTGATATGGTCCAGCGGCACCATTGTGAATTCATCAGACGGCCTCATCCGATGTAAGGAGCACCCTTGCGCTAATCCAGATTTGCCATAAACGAATTGATTATAAACGAATTGCATCACGGTAGTTTAAAATATTATTTTATTAACATTTTCAGACTTCTGGTGTTCTTGCAGTAATTTCGTTTCTAATGTTGCGGCCAAACATCGAGATTATGGTTGGTTTTTTATTGCACACCTTTTTCTTCAGGTCCCCCTATAGGAAGGAATCAGTAGGTATTAAATCAGATGATGATGGGTGCCAGATGATATCGCCACATTTTGTAAACTATTCTAGCAACCTTGGCTCAGTGATGTCATTGTGCCAAATAGCACACTATACAGTTATTCTTCGAGTATTGGTTGTATTGCATTTTTTGGTTTATCATTTGAGGGGTTTTAGTGCTACATAGCAACTACTATAGCGACTCGGTTTATTAAAAAAGCTAGCCAAGTTTAAATGTTCTTCGTGTAGCACATAATGATTTTTTGACCAAAATATTGGTCGTCTATATAGTATCAACCTGTAAAACTCGATACTTAAGAAAATCGTTAGATGCTTTTTAATAAATTGTCAACGGCCAATTTCTAAGACTGACAAATTCTAACTGAGAAATTTCAACAATTTGCTGATTTTGACATCCAGTTGATCCAACATATGGAATTAGCTTTGAAAGATTTACTGGATTTTAAATCCGAAACTCAATAACCGCAATAAAGATCCATGTAGCAAACGTTAACCCATCGTTTAACGTTAACCCGTCTCCATTTTAGTTTTCTAAACGCTTCGATTATTTAACACAACTTGTCATCTGTAGAAGAAGATGATTTAACATATGTTGTTCTAGCAGAAGTTGTTGGACAAGTGGTTGAAGCAGCTAACATTTCATGCCACTATGCAGGTTATAAGAAGAGTACAACCACTAAATTGCTCGTAGTTGATGGAACCATCTGGCAAAAATGCATACGAAAACTTAAGTCTTCATAAACTAATGACCATGACTTTTGGTACTGTATGAGCGTTGTTTTTAGCTATTTGAATTCTAGAAGAGATCATTCGGACGTTAATAATTTTTAAACTACCGGAGGCAGCTAAAGTAGTTAGGAAATAGTTTCAATATAGACGACCTTCTAACCGGAAATTCCAAATTTGATTATGCATTATATTAGTAATTGATTGATTGATTAGAGTGTACGACCAAGGACAAACCAGGAACCCCCGAAATGCCGAGCACCACCGTACACCCGTGTTACATATAACAAAACCGAAGAGGTGGATGAAATCACTATGAAAGAGGAGTTATGACAGACTTGACCCGGGTACTGACACCTAAGCGATCAATAGCTACCATTTTTTTTGTAACGAAGGGAAAGGAAAGGCAAGTCATTAATAACAGAATTGGTCCGGTTTCTCGGTAGCCAATATTCAAACTACTGTTAGTTAGCACAAGACAATCACAATTACAACTAACAGCTCTACATTCGATCATCTCTTATCAGCAACTCCAATCTGCAACCATTTTTATGAAATCCGCAGTATTTCCATAAAAAAAACTTTTGATAGGCCAACTTCTACAACCCGCAAGCTATAATAAATTGAATTAGTTTTCGCCTAAAAGTTACAATTAAATTATAGAAATATAAAAAATATAAAAAATATAAAAAATATAAAAAATATAAAAATTAAAAAAATATAAAAAATATAAAAAATATAAAAAATACAAAAAATATAAAAATATAAAAAATATAAAAAACATAAACAATATAAAAAATACAAAGAAACATACCAAAGCCACTCCCATCCACAATCCCAACAAATCATCTCTAATGCCTCCAGTCATAGGCAAATCAGCCCCCCTCCACATCTAGAAAAAATCTCGAATGGACCACTCTCAACAAAAGAAACAATCAGCATTTTTGAAATTTAGAAAAAATATACCAAAACGTTTCCAATACCCGCGACATCCCATCGACTCAAATCCGAAAATCCAGCCTAATTCCAGACAAACATCGCCAATCAAACATTCCATTTAAAATCGAACCACAATTCAACCGACCATGAATATTCACAAACATTTACAACCAATATCAAAAAGCCGATCCAAAACATGATCTTTTGGCAAACCCCCTTCTTGCAGTTGCAAAACCGAACAATGCAAATCGAGCGTACGACCAGCGATGTACATGTCCATACCCCTCGCAAGCACATCAAACTAGGAATACACATTGATTCGAAAGGGACACCTCCAAACAACTGACCAAATCGAACAAGAACATTCTAATAGGAAACCAGTATGTAAAAATCATTATTCTGCATACTAATGAATTAAAAATCAAGAAAAACCCCAAACCAAAGAAAATATACTTATCAGAAGTGAAGACACGAACAAAATAGTGCGGACAACAATATTTTTTCTGCAAAATCCATGTTTTTTAAATCCATCTAGTGAGTAACTTTAATTTAATTTATATAAAGTTACAATAAAGCTTGAATGTGATAGATTTTTTTTTATGGAATTTGTTTTATTGTCATTCGTTTGTCTTCACAGTCATATGCATATAAAATATGCTTTATTTATATAAAAACACAGATGCAATTGTTTTTTCGGCTGGTTTTCGTTATTTTTTGTGCGATCGCCGATTTTGTTTGTTTTCTGTAGTTTTACGAATACATGTACATAGGTGGTTTAGTTACATAACAACAACAAACTATTATTTGTTCAATATAGATGATGCGCTTAAAATCATTTCTTATTGTTATTTAAATTCATGTAGACATTTTATTATATTTCTCAAATTTGGAAATTATAGCCCATAGCTATTTGATGATAAATATATTTTAATGTAGAGGAACAATTTTCTGATTCTACACATAATTTTATTTTACATAAAATAATGAACTTTTTCATTACACGGATTAAAGTACAAAATTCCATTGCGTCTTGGTTTCTAAAACCAATGATCCTGTATTTTGTTTTGAACTCATTTATTTTGAGACCAACAGAAGCTGAGAATTGTACAAGTAAGTCCAGTAATTCTTTGACACCGTTGCCATTCAGTTCAGTTACACTGACAGTTGTTGGACTGACAGTACAAGATGTCGTCCTGAGGTGTTCCACTTTATCGAAAAAATAAAGTCTAATATGAGTGTATCGGGGACAAAGCATTTCCTTGCCATACCCCAGAGCTAATTGTAAAAATTCGTGATAGATTGTTTCCAACATAGCTTGACACAACATTGTGATTGCATTGCTGTCATTTACATAAATCCACATATTTGTCAGGTATTCCCAGATATCACAAAGCAAACCATAAGCTACCCCGATGGATCGAGTCAAAGACCTGGTGGAAATCTAAAAACATCAGATGTTGTACGTCACGAGATGTTTCGTAATATTTGGAAAGATAGAAAAAAAAATAGATTAGTGACTGATTTAGTGAAAAAATTGATTAGTGACTGATCGATTCGGATAAAATCCTCCTTGGTAACTATATCAACAAAAAAATTAATTTGTAAAAAAATGAAGAGATCATTCAGGAGTAAATCAGAGAAATGTGTCGAATAACTTAACACAGAGGTTTTCCACGCTGGTCTCTAATAGAATAAGGTCTGGAGGTATGGTTCAGTCCGGTGATTCCGTTACGAAAACTGTGCACATTGCTGACATGCACGAATTTGTGAATCGATCTTTGCGCGTTCACTAAGATGGAGAGTGGCCTTTTGATTTATTTAAGGCAGCTGAACTAATACTATCCTCTTTAAGTATAGCTTGTAGTTCTAGACTTCATTTTGAACTTAAACTCGGTACGTTTATTTGGTAAAAGATACGAGAATGACATGGACATGAACATATCATTCTCGTCGTCCACAATTGATTGAATTTCAACTCCAACAACTTCAACTGATCTCGTTCTGCTATAAATGCACTCGACATATTTGTAAGTCTTGATGCCATTTGAAATTCAATTGCTTTTTTAATTGTTCAGCGAAGCTATTATTAAAAGTAAGCGCTGCATCTGCGATCAATAGGATATAAACTTGCTGGTAGATTGCTTCAACAGCCAGTTTAATAGGAAAAAGACATGTCACATGATATAATTTCATGATATACATGATATAATTTCAATTACATCAAACTCTCTCGCAGACAAATATATTGCAGATGGAGATGGTGGATAAATATTTGACCGTACATAAATCAAAAACCCAAATTTAGTTCACTACAGTCAAAACGAGTAACCAAAATTCTAACCAATATATCTCTCTTTATTCGTGATATATGCGTCATCATAAACCTTCTGAATTTACTAGTTTTGATTGGATCACTTGTTTGTTACATGTGCTCTTTTCAATTTTGTTTCCTTTTCCCATAAAACCTCCTCACTTGTACTTTATTTAACCTTTTTTTTAGCTGCTCCGAACGATTTTTTTATTTTTTTATTTTAATAATATTTTTACGATTTTATTAGTATTTTTGACCTTATACACTCTTTACGACTTATTTTTTTCTCCCATTCGTCTCGATGGAATAGTAAAACCCAAAATAACAATAACAGATTTGATGGAAAACTCGTGCACAGAAATTGAAATTAAATTCAAATGTTTTGTGGCTTTCCTGTTCACTCCTGTGCGATTTTGTCAATAAACTTTCAGCTAACTAATTTTTTTTTTTTACTTTTAGTCTTGAATATGATTGATATCAGCATATAGATATCTGCAATGGGTGAGAATTTTTTTGCAATTTAAAATTTTACATAGATTTTCAATTTTATGTTCTCCTTTACACACAAAAAAAATTATATTAAAAAAGCAAACTTGCCAAGCCAAATGTGTCAAAAAGACAGAATAAATATAAATTTTCTACTTGTTCAAACTTTTTTTTGCTATTTGATTGACACTGAACATGATTTTAATAAAAGCTCAAAAAAATCAAAAAAAAAATCGAATAGCAACAAAAATCAAATTGTCTCACATCAGTTAATTGAAAAGAATGTCGCCAAAAAATCAATTTTTGGTTATAATATGGGAAAATGATTTTTCATGTTTGTGAATTATTTTTTGGTTTATTATGGGTGCTTGACATGTAATCAGTCAACTGGCGTAACCGCCAGAGATGCATTAGAATTTTATATTGATAATTCATATATGTATGTTGACATATATGATGATGGTATAAGTTTGAGGCATGTACCACTCGACCTACATTTACATTGTGTACAAATCAACCACTTAAATATTGAACACGTACATACATGGCCAGAGCTTAAAGCACACAATAATAGATTATTTATTATCCTACATGTAGTCAACCTTCAAATAATGTCACATCCCTTTTTGTGACTTTTATTTATGTATATTGATGCCACAGAGAATTCAATCCTCAAATCCATCAAACAAAACATTTTACATTCAATTAATGTAACTCTTTCACTCAACAAGAAACATGATGTACATAAACCACATACACACACATAAAAACGACAGACAACAACCTAAATAAATAAAACTTTTATTGATTTGATTGTTGGGAAAAACCTTTCGTGGTACGATCAAAAAAAATATTTTTGACTGATTAAAAATAAGCTATGCGTTTTTTATTTTTTGTTGAGCTTTTTCGATTTTCAATATTACAAAGTAAATAAAATATGTTGACAGCATAAAGCATCGAAACAACAGATAAATAAAACCTACCAAAGACTTTGTTGTCAAAATGTATTTAACAACAAAACACTGAATGATGATGTGGTAAATACACTGTAACGAGTCAAATTGGAGTTTAACACAAGTCACGCAAAAACATCAAAAGGTTGGAAATTTATTGGTGAAGCACTATAAAAGCGTTGTGTAGAATTAATCAATGTTTAATGAATGTTTTGGTAATTGATTTAAATTTATTGCTCAAGCATATTATGTGGTAAAACATAGGGTGCATCTCATGAAAACGAGATGAAAGTAGAATATTTTAGTGACCTTAGTGGAAATACCCAAAAATTATATCGTTATATTATGTATACCGCCAGTACTCTGTTCTAAACGCCAATGTTTTTCAGGCTTCATCTGAGGAAAGTCTGATTATTTGTTTTGAACTCTTTGATAAATGTTGCTCAAACTTTATAGAGGTGAGGTTACGCGGTGAATCAATGTTTAGACTCAAATATTTAAATGTCTCTAACCAAATTGAATTCAAGTGTAGTATGCACATCATAGAACTAGGATTACTATTATGGTTAATTATGGCTAAAAGACAATAATTCTTGATTAATTGTTAACTACAAACTAATGGTGATGGAAACATTTACTTATAAAACTGAAAACTCACTTTAGATTTTTAAAAATGCTAACTTATTTTATACCTAATTTTAAATGCTTTTCTATGTTTAATTTTTTTTTTTGTTATTTTATATAAATGTTCAAAGCACTTAGGATATAGTTATGTATATCCTTTATATGAAAGTTTTAGCAGCAAACACACAGCACTACTGCAAAAGGTAAAAGGAAGGATTAGGAGGGAAAAAGTAAGAGAGGAATAAAAGGAATAAAGGTTTTCAGTCTTCCAATTGTTTACTTTTGATATTAAGTTTGAATCTCTGTAAATTGTTTTCCAAGGGAAACATCTCCTCGTTCAGTTTATTCCACATTCTTCGAGAATTTAATTTTCAGATTGTATCGGTGTACCAGGCGTCTTAAATAATGCACGGGCTTTGACAAACCAGGCATAAATTCATAAAGTTCTGACGAACACTGACCATTAAAGTACTTGTAAAACACGCATAAGGCTCCCACATTACGCCTATGGGAAAGAGAATCAAGATCAGATAATAATTTTACGTCTTCAATCATTCAAGATGCTCGGTTTTGGACCCGATCGAGTGCAGTTAAATGAGTTTTCGGTGCTCCAGCCCAAATATGAGAATTATACTCCAACCTGTGTCTTATATAGGTCTTATATATTGTAAGTATTTTGGATAGATTAAAGTAAAACTTAAATCGTCGTAGAAATCCAAGACATTTGGCAGCACCAATCGCTGCTTTGTTTATTTGTTCAGCCCAAGACATTCTCTTTGATATAGTTAAACCGAGAATCTCAAATATGTCAGACGTAGCCAAGCTGGATTTACCAGTCAGAAAAGACGGTGAATAACCATCCAGAAAAAACACATGATTGAAATTTGTTGGGATTAAATTCAACTCTGTTGGCTTAACCCCATTTAAGAATGGAATTGAAATCTTGCGTAAGGCGATCATTCATAGCCATTCTTTCTGCGAGAACATCGTTTCACGATGAAGAAGAAGGTAAATTGTAAGAGGTGAAAAGTGAGCTGTCATCAGCGTAGAAGTATATTGGATTGAGAGTTGCCGATAGAAGATCATTCATGAAAATTAAAAAAAGGGTTGGAGAAAGGATGGATTCCTCAGGAACACCACCGTTTATAAGATGTTGATTGGAAGTCTCACCATCCACCACCACTTGGATTTTGCGACAAAGCAGAAAATTCTCAATCCATAAAATTAACGATCCGTGAAAGCCAACTGCCCTCAATTTACACAGCAAACCCTTGTGCCACACGCGATCAAATGCTTTTGAGATATCGAATGCAATGACTTGAGATTCACCAGACTGATGAATGCTTCTGTTCTATTGTTCAGTAACAACATAAATTAAATCACCTGCTGAACGCCCTCCGCGAAAACCATACTGACGATCAGAAATTAAATGATTAGCTTCCAAATATTTCATCAACTGGAAGTTGATTATGGTCTTAAGTACTTTAGACAGCACCGAGACGATGGCGATTGGGCAATAATTTGAAGGGTCTGATTTAATGCCCTTTTTTGGCACAGGATGTATGTTAGCAGTTTTTCAGATGGAAGGGAAAATGTCAGAAGACATAGATCGGTGAAACAGACATGATAGTGGCTTAGACAGGGATTTACAGCAATATTTGAGGACAAATGGGGAATACAATCCGGACTGGCTGACTTGTTAGTGTTAATGTTTGCAAGGACTCTAGCGACAACTCTAGATCTAAATCTAATGCGGCGTATCGATGAACTGACTATAGAGATAATCGGAGGTATTAAATTAGAATCAGGTAAATTAGAGTTTGCTGCAAATTTTCGGGCGAAGAGATTAGATTTTTCTTGAGCTCTAGAAAAAATATAGTTCCCATCTTTCAGAGGTGGTTTTGATGATTTCCTGCTGTTCAAAAAGTTTTCCTCTACTTTGCGGGCAAAGAACTTTGCGGGCAATGATTTTGTTTTTAAAATGTTAGCATAAACCTCTGTCGCATATCCCAAAGAACAAGTTTAAGCCAAGAGGTAAAATTCAATTTTGTATTTGTACAAGATTCTAAACAGTGTTTTAACAGGACGACATTTTATTTAACCTATAAATTTTATAATATTAAGCTAGTTTGTTATAAAAACTACATGTGAAAATTTCGTTTTTTCAAAAATTAAGTTATAATGATTTTTTCTTCAAAAAACAAAACAAAAAATATTTTCATTTGTATAAAACTTTCGAATTTCCTATATATAAATAATTTTTATTTTATATATTTATTATTTTTTCTATTTTTATATAATAGTTGCTTTCCACCGCAAACACTTGCAAGTACTTTGGTGTGTGTCTTTGCTAAATTTGAAGTACTCGCAACTGCTCTAGCTATTTTTCATGAGTAGAAAAAGTTACGCCTCATTTCATCACTAGGTGGGCCTGTATTGGACCGCTTGACAAGTAAAAATTTCAATAAAACCGGTTTTAAATAGTTATCTTAGCAAAGACACACACCGAAGTACTTGCAAGTGCTTGTGATTGGTCGATTGGAAAGCAACTAATGTAATCGAAAAGGAGTTGTGGACTGTTAAAATTTGTATATTGCGTTCACAAATAAACTACTCCGTGCGGTTTTTAAAAATTCTTTTAAAGTAACACGGTCGCATGGCGGTGATATTAGTTGTAAATAATAAGATGTGCGTCCATGTAATCATTTCGAGTTTCGACAGGATGGCTGATATTCTTCAAAAAATTGATTATTTGACATGTCGAAATTGCGACAATTTTTTGTTGTTTAAAGAGTGGTTTCCACGATGGCGAGGTGAAAAAATTAAATAAACTAAACACATATCGAGGACTTCGAATTTTTATTTAAAAACAATTAAAAATTCGAATCCATTTTAATTTTAAAAATTACTTTTATTTCAACAAATTAGCGACTAATCCGAAAAAATACGCACGCTCCCATCTTTTTTTCGGATTACCCGTCCAATTTCGGAGTGCTGAATTGAAATATTAAAATTGGTCGTCTCAATTTTTTTGTCGACATGGCATTTTGTCTCTATTGCACTATTGGTAAATTGCTGCTTTCTCTTTTTATTTTGCCTAATTTTTTCGCCTCGCCATCGTGGAAACCATATTTTACTTGAATACTTTTTAGGTTGCAACAGACATGTTGAAATGAGTAAAATAATTTTTTGACATAAAACTGGCCACATTATCGACATATTTCGTCATGTTTTTCGAAACTCGGAACTGGGAATGCTTACATAATCGTACCCAAGGGATGATTTTAAAAATATGTTTATTATTATAGAAAATATGTAAGTAATATAAGCAATAGTGAAATTTACCCTATATAATTTTGTGTATTCAGTCAGTTTGTATTCATCATAATAAATGTTTGGAAAATTGTTCGACTTAATGGATATTTGTATCTGGAATATTAGCAGAGTTAACCTTAACGATAGATTGGATGTGAACTAATTTTCAGGTTTCGTTATAAGTGAAAGTAGTATGTGAGGATGAAGTAGTCCACTTTTTAGGAAATCAATTACATGTATACTTTACAGTTAGTGTAATAATAATATGTTACTTGCTAATATCGTCCATAAGTTGCTGAAAGTTTAACTTGAAAATTATGACACTTAAAACAACGCGATATGCGGAGCTTTGACATCCGATAATATTTTCTGTTCTCTGGCTATTTAGAATTGCAAGTTATTATAATAAAGAAATCTTATTTACTATACTGGCAAAATATAGACATATCATCTTGATAATTCAATGTCATATTTCTAGGGCTTCCGTAAAACGATCAAATGGCAGAATTAAGATGTTAAAGTGGATGAATTTGGAAGTTAATGTAAAAGTAATAAGCCGATGATGTAAAACAGATTCTGCTATAACTTAATACAGTTATGATATTTTATTTGATAAATCATAAGGTTAAAGCTGAAGTAAGCAGATTAATTCAAGCACAAAATAATTCACTTTTGGTTTAACTGATAAATGTTTTATAATGGCTTGATTGATTTAATATTGTTTTCGTGAGTGACTTAAAGTTTACTGTTTCCTTTTAAAATAAAAAACCGTTAAGCATAACTAACTTATTACTGATTAAGGCTGAACAATTGAAAAAAGACGAAAAACAAAACGAAATTATTTAGAACGAAGATAAACCCAAAAAAAATTTAGAAAAGTTAAAAAAAAATATTACTTCAAAATTTAGTAAACAAGACACTTCAAGCAATTACCGAAAGAAACCGATTATGGCCCAAAAATCTAAGTAATTGCTTTGATTTAAGTCCCAAAATTATTTATGGAATAGTCAAGATGAAGGTTTTTTTTCCTGCCCAAAACGGCTAGCACTGCGACCTGAAAGATCGAGAGATGAAGGTTAGTATAATTTCAACCAATTTGGAATTCAATAAATTAAATTTGACTTTAAATTTTAATTTCAGTTGGAGTTCTTCATTTGATTGATAATCTATGTGATAATATACAAAAATGTTCACCAAAACTCAACAATTCTCACGTGAAGAACTTTTCTCAAGATATTGAGAATTTTGTAAACCTTGCCTTTGGTTAAAATTGGCTCTTGGCTATTGGCTAATATAAAAAATTTAACAAACTATATAAGAATTTAATTTTTTTTTACATATTTTGCCAAAAAGCAACCAAAATCGTGATTTTTAATATAAGACTTGTGAGTTTTAAAACTTAACTACGTTTATCAAAAGTTACTTCCAAGTATTTATATAAATCCATGAAGATAAGTTCAAAACAATTAACGCAAGTGTTCATCAGCACTCATTTGTCTTCATTTGTCATCTTTTTATAGTGCTTACTGCTATCAATTACATTAATAGCAGTAAGTACTATAAGTCAATGTAAAGTCATCTGCAATTTAGGCTGAAAATAGAATTTATAGTTAATTAGAAATAGAAAAGGTCCAAGGACCGAACTCTGGGGAATATTAAAAGTTAACTTTCCAGTGAATCTTATACATTTACTTATTTTAACTGAATGGTTGACTGAACCGAATGCCTCAGAAATATCAACAGTTAAAAATGATAGAAACGCATGTACTGTGCTTCGCTTTTTCCTAAATTAATACCGATGATTACAAAATTTGTTGCTTTCAAAAATTAATTAACGTTTTTTATAAGGTTTTCGTAGACCTTGGAAAGCACTGGCAGTATCAATAACAAGTTTATGAAGTTTTAAATGCAAAAAAAATATTTTAGCATATTTTAGCATATCTGGGAAATAAGCATAGTTATTAAAAATTACTGATGAAATATCCATAGATTTAGTATTCATCTACAATTTCCTCCGTCAGAGGAATGAGTCTCTCATTCCAATATTATGCAAGACAATAATTTTAACGCAGCTAATTTTCAGCGGACATAATTTTGCTTTGCAAACAAAGTCGAAAAGATATTACCACAAAGTAATCACTCCTATAATAATATTTTTATTAGCATCTGCATGGTCAGTGTGAATTTCTTGTAAGTTTGATTTTTTTTGCAGTCCGATTTTGGCAACTTTTATCTTTAGCATTAAAATATTGGGTAAATCAGAGATATATTGCTTTCAAGTGTCGAGGGTAAAATGGACCTGTGGAACGCAGTTTAGCTTGAGCACAGTAGTATAAACTTACTATACAAAGTACGTCAAAATGTATGCACTTACCCAATATTTTATATAAAAAAATTCTTTTTGATTATAATTTTTGGTGGTGGGTGCACATTTATCGTGTGTGTTTCCTTTGTGATAATAGTCGAAAGCAAAAAAAAGGGAAAAGGAAAAGTTTTCATTATATTATAAAGGAAGAAAGCTTTAAGCGTGTTACATTTTTAATTAATGAAACTTTTATAATGGTTTAATGTAGTTGCGGGTTTTAAAACTACACACAGTTGCACTTTAAGAAGAATATTATCGTTTAATAGGGGTTATAAGTCTACAAAAAATTGGATGCAAATTGTACCAATATATTGGCTTGATTAAAACGAAGAAAGCTTATTTAAATTATAAATTATAAATTAACATATGGAGGGCTGAAAATGTATCTCTAACTACGAATGAGATATAATGAGCAAGTTGACAAAGTTAAAGTTTATTGAAGAACAGAGCTACAACAATGGATGATTCTAACGGCCACATCGGGAACATACATTTTGCAAAATTTAGTATAAAAAATTAAAAAGTTGTAACTAACATGATTAGAGGTAGGCAAAGTACTGCAGACATTAAAAAAATATAGAAGCAGTTCCTGGACAGATTCCATGATTACACTGTTGTGCATTCAAGAACGTTTTTGTTTGTATACAATTTTGGAATCTAGTACCAAAATTGTTACAAAAAACAAGCTCGATTAAAGGACAACACAGATTTCGAACTAAAGCTAAATCAAGCATTGTCAGTCACAACCATCACAAATTAATGAATTTACACAAATAAAAGACAGAACCTATTTTACGAAAACGCAGAGTTCTTACAACACTATTCGTCATTGCTTCAGACCAACCAAAAAGCAGCAAGTAATAACTGATCTAATAACCCAATTTTTTATATAATAAGACACAATATCTAGTCCTATCGTTAGCCCATGGCTCATACATAGCTACTTATGGCTCTAAATTACTCCAAAGCAATATTGGATTTAAACATGCTCATGCATATGCTCATGCATTCATCGTTACTGATGTAAATCGTCCAATTCTTTGCGCCAATTTTCCCAAAATAAAATAAGATTCTTTGTCGATCTTAAAAGTAGATAATTAGTTGACAGTGGTTGTCAGTCAATGCCATGATTGCTCAGACAAACACTCCTACATTTATTCATTTCAACATCGATAATGGTTATGATATAGTGCTAAAGAAACATCAGACTCAGTGATTCAGCGTATTTCATCTCATCGTAACTGCATGTCATCTATACCTGTATCACGACCACGTATGGTACAAAAAAGACAATGATGAGCGTCCATGTCGGGATTATCGTATATTAAACATGGTCACAATACCAGATCACCATCCGGTAACTCAGCTCCAAAATTATCTAAAATCTATCTAACCATCTATGTATTTTCAGTCGCACCCAAAAATGTTCCAAAAACCGCAATAACTCAATAACTACACAATTAGGCCACTTTAAGCTCAATCGAATGTTAGAGCGTTACAACGCTGCGCGAACGTTTAAACAGTTTATGAACGAAGTTCTTCGCCACCTAAACTTTATTTTTGTTTACAAAGATAATATTCTTGTGGCTTCTGAACCTGACGACCAACATAAATTTTCTTTGGATCAATTTGGTCTAAAGATTATTTCAGTTTGATGTTCATATCAAAAGCGTGAAATGCATTTTTGACGCAACATCTCTTGATTTTCTCAGCCATAGATCGCATCAATGCTATCGAAAAATTCTTAGCTCCTTCATCAAATAAAACCATTCAGCACTTACTCGGTATGGTAAATTACTACCAATTAATACTACCAATCACCAATTAATTTAAAGGCTCGCTAAAACACTTCGCACAACGCATTAACTTCGGTTAAAATTGAATTAGTAAATACTACATGTTATTGCATACTAAGCTACTCAAAACTTAGCATTAATACTGATGCATCAAGCTCTGATGTCGGAGCAATAAGTACTGATAGAAATCTTTATGATTATTCTCCAAAAATTTCTCGGATATACTATAATCAATCAAATATTTAAGGAGTTTTGTCGAAGGTCGGGATTTCGTCATGTACACCAACCATTTATCCCTGAATCGAGCAATCCAGTCGAAAACTGAACGAAATTTACGGCAATCACGCCAATTGGAGTATAATAGTCAATTTACCACTGATTCAGTATGTTCAAGGTTCCAGAAATATAGTCGCAAACACACTCTCCAGACCAAACGATCACGAATCAGTATCAGCTTGACACTCATTTCGACTATAACCTGATAATTCTAGCTTAAAAACTAGGTTATAAGTAGCATTTCAAAATTTACTTTCAGGTTCCAGACTAAACGTTTCACTGAATTAACAAAACTTCTTGGTTCTCTTCGGATGTGCACAATGGTTTATCACTCACAAGCTAATGGAATGGTCGAACGTTTTTACAGACAGCTCAATTATACTTTCATGGCCCGACGCAATACAATCAATTGGACCTCGAAAAACTCAATCGCTTTACTTGGCATCCGGGCCACAGTGAAAGAAGATCTGAAGTTCCCACCAGATACAACGGTTTATGGGTAGACCATCAAGCTACCAGATCAGTTTTTTTCTTAAACATTCACTTCCACTTTTTACATAGAACTGTGTCGCTAGTTTTCATCTAACGGCGAGAGACCATATGCATAACCTCATTCCTCATTCACACGATAATCCAAATAAAGCAATATTTTTGTACTCATATCACTGGAAAAGTTCTATTTGTTTTTTGTCAGGACATGTAAGGTTCACACGAAATTACAAAGTAGTCATTGCGAACTCAAAGAAAAGAACATAGCGAGCAAAAAATTGGTGTAAGTCGCAGTAAGCATAATTGTTAGGTTACCTACTGGAACCAAATCGAACTTCTAACGAATCAGTTGATATCGCTGAGACTCATCCTACTGAGGTCTGACAGAGTTCATCAGCTTTTAAATTTTTCGTTATATTGAAATGCCCTGGCACCTATGTAAGCTGAATGTTGCGCTATGTTATGCCATCTCGTTAAGATATGAGAGACAGTTCCGGGCTACTTTCAACGTGATAAAGCCTGACTGTAGAACTTTACTGGCAGCTTGTCAATTTTTGCACATTGGCAAAAATTCCAATACATTCCTAACAGATAGTATATTCACTTATACTTCATCCA
Source organism: Tipula confusa (assembly GCA_963556175.1). Classification (NCBI taxonomy): domain Eukaryota; kingdom Metazoa; phylum Arthropoda; class Insecta; order Diptera; family Tipulidae; genus Tipula; species Tipula confusa. The sequence continues at coordinate 6,758,659 of OY744475.1, forward strand.
GTCTATGGCCTCTTTGATTGCGATCGAGGCGAAAAGAGAGGTTTAAATGTAGCTTCTTGTTGAACATCCCACATCCAAACCTGCTGTCAATTCTCGATCCATCCGTAAAGAAGTTAATCTTTCCGGGATTCAGAACTGCTTCGTCCGCCCAGTCCTCTCCAGAGGGAATAACAGTCAGAAATTTAATTTCGCGGTATGATGTCGGGGTGGTATAATCAATGACTTTGGGAATAACCTTATTCATTAGAATATATGAGTACCCCTTATTACTACAGGTCCACAGAGAAATTGATTTAAGCAAAATAGCTGCCACACGCAGCCGTTTGTTTTGCCTAAAATATGAAGTAGAACTAGATGAAGGAAAATCTCTAATGCCTGAGTTGAAGTGGTTCTGAGTGCACCACTAATACACAAGCAGCAAGTTCTTTGAATCTTCATCAGCAGCTTTTGGTTTGCCACTATATTTAGAGCTAAACTATAACTCCAGCTTAGTTTGTTGTCCACAATAAAACCCAGGAATTCTATTTTATCTGTGATATTCAAGCCAACTCCGTTAAGAGTGAGTGGGTTGGAAAAATGAAGTTTGTGCTTCCTAGAAAAAAGACCAATTAGCAGTTTGAATTGCCTGCGGTGTACCTTTATTCACAAATTTCCGGACGGACGCCTCATCAAAATTAGCCAAAATGATCAATCCAGCATCTGAGTGATACATTCAGCCCCAAATTTGAAAGTACCTGCGTGATCGCTTCTGGTTTGACATTGTTAAAGGCTTCATCTATATCACAGAAGGCCATCAAAGAGAATTCACTATATTCGAGAGATTTTTGAATAGGGCCTAAGATAGAATGCAATGCAGTTTCCATACTGAGATGTTGCTAACTATACCGGCTCAATTGAGGGTCTAATAATTTTCAAGAAGTACGAGGATAAGCTAATTGGCGTAAGGTTATTTTTGGATCGCAATGAGAGCATTTTCCCGCCTTAGGTATACAAATTACCTTTACTTCACTCCATTTGTTTGGAAGTTCCAGGCTACTTTTAAAAATCACTTCAACTCAGGAAACCATTAATTCACTGTTTTGTTGGATGTCGGCAGGAATAATGACATCCAGACCTGCTGATTTAAAAGTTTTAAAACTGTTTACTGACAATAAGATGTTTCTCCTGTTGACAATTTTCCCAGCGAGACCACTAGCTCTATTTATTTTAGGCAGAAGACTTCCGCCCCGTTGTAGTCCAGACATAGTCCGGTCGTTGTAGATAACTTGGAATGGAAGGGCAAGTAGATAGAATTTTACGTAGCCTAGCTGCCTCGAAGGACTCCTGTATGTTATCACAGAACTGTCTCCAAGTTTTGCTTTTGGCATTTCTTAATTCTTAATTTATATGATTTGAGGACTTCCTCATAAGAGTCACAGTCTACGGTAGCTTTTGTTCTCGTCGCGATTTTGAAGAGCAAAAGCATAATTGTGCTCTTCTCACTTTTTGTTAAAAGTTGATCAATAAAAGTGAACGGCTGAAATTATGCTCCAACCTAGTAGAGAGCTCGTAGAATTTGTATAAATCATTTCTGCTATGTACGCCTTCACATATACTCGTGCGACACTAAACACAATTTCCCGCAAACACCGTAACTACTACTTGAAATTTAATTTTCTCATAAAACTACGACGAGTATTAATACCATGATCAGTGGCACTTTTTTTTCTTTTTATTAAATAATATAAGGGGTGGTAAACTATTTTTAACAATTACATATAACAAAAGGATATAATAATAAAAAATGTAAAATGGCAAAAAAAAAAAAAAAAAAAAAAGGAAAAATGTTAAGAATATTTTTGTTTCTGTTAAAGAAAACCTCAAGAATAAATTAAACGAAGCATAAAATACAAGTATACGAAAAAATGTACTTTTATTAAAAAAAATAATTACGTGTTTCTGAAGAATTTTTGTGTGCTTTCATTGAAAATACGGAAAAGAAAATACAATACAAAGGAAAGTCGAGCTTTTTTGTTGTTCTTTGTTATTGTTGTATTAAAGACAAGATCCGTATTATATATACATAATACATACATAATCAAAAAGGAAGTATGACTACAAGTAAGAAGACAAATTATCATTATTCATTTATAGTAAGATTTCTGATGATTTAATCTGTGCAATTTGATCATTAATCATCGTTATTAAAAGTTTGTTTGAGTTTTATCTAAAATCTTTTTAATTTTTTGTTGGCTTTCTTTTTGGTGGCTGCACGATACAGTGAACGAAATCTTTTATGATATACAGATAATACAAAAAATCAGTTTTTCATTTTAATTTAATTTAAATTAATGGAATTCGATGGTTTACTACCCCATCTATCCCACCATACATGTTTATATTTCATTTACCAACTATCTAATATTATGTCTAGACAATTCGAATGACAGACAATGAAATGACTATCGCAGAACAGATAATAATAATCATATCTCCTCATTTATTGTTAACAATAAATACAAAAAACCTAATTAAATTGATAGTATCAGTTAAATTAGTTAAAAACATAAAAAAAGCACAACAACAGTATACACCAGATAACAAAACATAAATTTACTTGTCTTGTTTATCCCTGATAAAAAGCTTTTTCAATTTCTATGTTCTCTGTGTACACACAGAGAAGATGTTTTACAAATTATTCAAAAATGTTTATATATTGAAACATTATAAATAAAAACAAAACAAAAGATTTTCTAATAACAAAATTGAAAAGTATTGGGAAAAAAAAGAAAAACTTTTTCCTATACAATAAACATATCATTATGCCAAAACAATAAACTTTTTTTTTTTTGATGATACACTCGTTTTATGCTTTTGAAAAGCTAATCCAAAATTATAACGGCAAAGTAGATTTTTGGTTATATTATGGTTTTTGGGAAAATTTTAATTTTCTTGCCACAATTTTACAAACACTTTGTCTAGGTTACATTTTCTACCGCATCTAACCAGGTATCATAATGATTTTTATGCAGGTGACATAATAAATTTCTGCAGGCATCAAAATGACAAAATTAGAGAACTTTTAAAATTTTTTTAATAGTACGAATGCGTTTTACGTTCAGTTCACTTTTAAATTTTACGGAGAAAGACGGTGTTTGAGAATGATCGAAAATAAGACGAAAGTACTTCAAAAAAATAAATTTTTCGAGTTTGCAATCCTTAATTCTATGCAATATGACAAAATTTCATTTAAATGAATACCACCAGAAACTGTTATTTAACTTCTGATCTCGTGTTTGAATAAAATTCGATAAGTGTCGTCATCGTCGTCCACTCTTATACTGATCCGTCTGGGTTAAGCTCGCACACCCATGCATACATGACAACGGGTCCGTTTAACACCTTGTTCAACTACAGCTTGTTGGTACTACTTGAAAGGTATTTAGACTTTAGCAGAATATTTTTCTTCAATATTATATAAAACTGTAATTTGTATACTGTGCAAAGGAGAGCTATGTCGCGATAGTTTTCAAATATTGAGCGATCTCTGGTTTTAGATTGGGCATACTGCGGCCACTAAACCATTCATTAGATACAACTTCATATTGCCATTGACGACTAATCAAAATTGTTACCAGATTATTTGTAGAGTTAACATTGGTCCTTTGAGCCAACTGTGACGTGCGCGTTTACAAAAGAAAAACCAAATACGTCATTTACAATACACTTGTTTATTTTTATTTGTATATTTAAGCTAACAAATTTTGTTTTAACATTCACAAATACTAAATCACACCGACGGTCCCCTAGTATATATCTCCACCTGGTTTAGTTTCCCCAAATTAGCAGGCAAAATTTTATTTATCCTTACGGTTGGGCGCCAGCCTGCGTGCACGAATCGTGGCTAACTGCCTTGCGGTCGGCTAAAGACTATCGGGCTGGGTGTAACACTTTTGGGGTCACTATGGTTACGGAGGAGTTCACTGTTACACGCGGATATAGGAAGAAAAGTAAAATGGCACTCACTTGTATCGTTGTCCACCTTCTCGCTTCCTCTTCCCTTTTCTGTTTCGCTGCACGTGGTAGTCTCGTTCTTTTGTTTACTTGCACGACTTCTACGCAAGGAATCCTGTCACTTTTCTCCGCACTTCTTTACAGGAAGAATCACAATCGTTTCTTCTTAGAACAAAAAAAAACAAAAAGACAAAAAAAAAAAACAATAATACCACTAAAAAATAAAACTCAAATTTCTTCCACCAAGGTTGGAAGAAATTTCCGTCTCCTTTTATCATTTTTTCCACCGCGCCGGGCAAATTTAAGTATTTTTTTTTAAATTAAAATTAATACAAAACGTAATAGTAGCCCGATTTTGAAGAAGTTCGAATGAGAATTTTATATCAAGAAATCTGATTGGCTAAAGATATACTGGCAACTAACAACAGATCTACACCAGACTTAATCCTTAAACTAAAAACATAGAGGGGATAATGGCGAAAATTAAGAGCTTTCATGAAAAAATATTGAAGCTATTGTAGAACAGATTAAACCATTACATGACTCAATTACCGAGTGTATATACGCAATACGACTTGGGTTCCTTTCATTATTTTCCACTTACTAAAAAGGTTGGACAATGAGTCACAATATCCTTACGAAAGCTCGCAAGAAAACCCAATAGAGTTTCAAGAAACCAACCATTTTTTGAAATTTTTGGAAAATCGTTTCCAATCTTTGGGAACAATCGGTACAACAAGACGCGTTTTTGTAGCCACCACACAAGAAAGGCATTATTCTTTGCAACACGTAAAAAACCAAGTAAACAACATCGCCAAGTTGAACATGTCAACATCTGACAAGGATTGTGGCCCAGTTCTTTTAGCAACATCTCTAATAAAATTACAGAAAATTTACGGTGGTTTCAACCTATTACGGACACGAATTGCGATTTAGGGTAACAAGCTACCTTTGTCACAGAGCAAGCCGCACCATAACTAAGCCTGCCAATGACAGTGGCTTTAACTAAATTATCCAGAATAACAGTAACACAATGATTATCACATCAACAAATAGCAATAATCACAAGTTCAAGACTTCCATCGATCTTTAATATACAAGCTAATGTTTTAGTTATGAGCTTAGAACTTTCAGACAAGAGTTTATTGGGTTTGGAAAGCGAATTTCAAAAAGAAGTAATCCAAGCTGACTCTAATTTCGATACACCACTTTTTATCTATTGATCTTTTAATAGGCGCTGACATATCTAAAGAAAGGAAGTTAAAAGGCGTTAAAGGGAATCCGCTTCATAAATGCATAGTGCAAAGATCAGATCTAAGATGGATCATATCTGGTCGTCTCAAAATAGCAGCATCCAAATCACTTGGTTAAATAGCCACATCCCATTAACGGACATAAGCAAGCAATTAAAACACTTTTGGGAATCTGAAAAACTGAATCCTCAACGAAGCTTATAACTGTGCAAGAGATCTAATGTGAACAGTACTATGAAGAAACACACAAGCGATTTAAAAATGGACGATACCACTTAACATAAAATTCCAACAAGTGGGAATAGGAGAATTTAAAGGCAAAGCAGATTACTGCTAGATTCTGCAGGCGGAAAAAGATACAAGTAGGATGAAGACTTTAAGAATCAATATCATAAATCATTAAAGAATACATCCAAGTAAACCATATGGAACTCATTAAAGATGAATGTTTGACAGACGCTTTTCGTTTTTACTATACATGCCACATTTCTCTGCCGTTGACCAACACAGCAGAACTACAAGATTAAGAGTAGTGTTTGATCAAAACATCAATATTTTCAAAGAATTCTCTAGCGGTTAAAAAAAATAAGCCGATGAACAGTTATAGATTAAAAACACAATAGTAGACGCAGTAGCGGTGACGATTTCAACCTCAGAATATAGTGCAGCAACGAAAGGGCAACATTTAAAGAAATTCATAAAAATTTGTGAGAAACTAAACTTCATACAATGGAATTTTGTGATACTGTAAAAACACTTAAACCTCTTTGGAACTTTTCAACGGACATTTTTCCATTCAAAGTATCTTTGCCAAATCCAACAATACCCAAACGAACGATTTTATCAAAGGCATAAAAACTTTTCAATCCGCTTGGATGGCTAGCACCAGTGGTGATCCAGGCCAGATTTTTTTTTTAATTTTTGGGCTTCTTGGTGTATAGGATGAAATGAATAACTCTGAATGGAATTACCACAGTTATTTACCCATTCATAACCTTTTACCCAATTTGTAAACAAAAAGAGTAAGAGAAATGTGAAATTAAAGGAATTAGCAATATAACAATAAAATAAACAACGATGATTACTGGTTCGATGATTCTCACATAATCAGGCTGTAGTGAAAATAACGTAAAAGTAACATTTTCCAACAATTCTGGGCACGACGGGCATGCATTATATGTACCCTTGAACCTTGTCATAACTTTTATGGCTTGTTACAAGGATCCTGGTATATCTAATCATATAATTTTTGAAATCTTTATTGTTTATTAGCTTTGCCAATAATATAATTCTTAAGTATTCGATTAAGAACTGAGCGAAAAGCAAAATAAAGTTGGCGTAATATTGGAGGCATTTCTAAAGTAGCTCGGCTATTTCCTTGGTCCACAAATCCACTGAAACTCCAGCTACGTATTGATTTCTAGGGCATTGCAAAATCATAAGCTGTTGTCATCTAATCTGTTATAAGTCTTAAATTTAATTTTCTGCAAATTCTGACCGAGTTTTGTCATCTTCCAACATTAAAATAAAAAGCATTTCGTCAAACATTTTAAATTTCCAGCAAATAAATTTCTGTTTTTTTCCAAACATCTCTTAGTTGTTTTCTAATATGCACTTCCAATGGAAATAAAAAAAAATGCTCGCAATAGAGCTTTACTTTTATTATCAAGAGGCTGAAATACTTCATCGGGAATATCATCGGCTTACCGACTAATACTTTTCTCCAATGAGGATTGAAAAACAGCTATTTACGGATGGTTCTCAGTACTTTTTAACCCTAACAAAAGATCATTCTTCTTTGTTTGGCGAATATGAATAACTTTTTCCTACAGACCACTAAGTTTTAAGGTCGCTTTTACTTTCCTTAGCAGTTTGGTATACGATAAGATATACAAATCCCTTTTTATCAACCTCGCATCCGGTGGAGTTGGTCTTTTTTGATTTTTTTCCGTCTTTTTGCCAATCCGGTTTATCACCTACCGCTTATTTATCTAGTTCTCTTTCTGGTTCTAAGGCTGGCCTAGTCTGGGTGGTAAATCACTCTTCCCTTTAGCAGTGTTTGCATTAGAAGCATCCAGAGTGTTTTATAACCCTTTACCTTAGTTAATTGAAATGCCTGGTGGTTTCGCATTAAGAGGGAGTCCCAAATTGTTCGACCGCACAATCTCCGCTATTACGTGTAGATCCATTTTGGGTCACTGATCTTCACGATCCTCCGTTAGAGCCACCTCAGATTTTCTCAACTACTCTTTTTCCCTGCACCGTAATTTTGATCGTTGCTTTTCTTCATTCTCTTTTTTGTAAATTAGGATGACTCCTTCTAGTATTTTATGCCTATTACCAGGTTTTGTTTCAGTCACCTCTATAATTAGGGTCAGAAACTGGTGAAGCCGGATCTAATGAACAGACGCTTCATGGCAGTTTTGGCCTGCAAATGGTTTTTTATTTCCTACCTATCCACCAGCAATCCTGTTAGGGGTTGTTACTAGAGGCAGTTTGAATCAATTTAAATATGCACTTCCTAAAAAGTAAAAAAACTTGTTTATGCAATTGTCCATTTCGTGCCTATTTTGGCCTGATTAATCAATTTGTTTTCGCAGGTTTTGCAATATGTGCGTCTCTCATGATAAATATCCAGACGTAAATATGTCATCCTGCGTTTCTTAGATTTGCTAAAATTACTTTAAAAAATTTCAATTCTTCTTAATCAACGGGCAAATCAAAAATAAAAAATTCCAACCAACAAAAACATTTTCGTTGCTAATACGTATGCAAATGATAACGTGTAAGTTGACTAGGCGCAAACTTTAATCAGTCTTAAAAAAACAAGTGAATATGAAAGATTATAATTCAAAGTGATTTACAAAAAAAAATCAAAAATTATAGGATCGAATTAAAAAAGTGAACGAACTTTGCGGTTCATACAGTTTACATACATAAAGTGACGTTACATGCAAATGTAAAAAAAATTCACGGTTCTATGCAATTTCAATCAATGTTTATTTTCAAAATAATCTCGAACTGACTTTATCATATATTAATTATACATAAATACACACATTGAAATAGACATATCAAACATATACATATACGTACATATTGTTTACTCATATCAAAAAGAATAATCATCCATTCATAATGAAAATATTATCTCAATGTCAAAAGCATGCATAACTTTTTTCTTTAAAGATGGTCATAAATGGGATAAGAAATTTGTTTTCTAATTAAATGAAATTCTCATGTATGTATATATATATATATATATATATATATATATATATATATATATATATATATATATATATATATATATATATATATATATATATATATATATATATATATGTATATATATATATATATGTATATATATATATATATATATATGTATATATATATATATATATATATATATATATATATATATATATATATATATATATATATATATATATATATATATATATATGTATATATATATGTATATATATATATATATATATATATATATATATATATATATATATATATATATATTTATATATATATATATATATATATATATATATATATATATATATATATATATATAAAAATATATATATATATATATATATATATATATATATATATATATATATATATATATATATATATATTTATATATATATATATATATATATATATATATATATATATATATATATATATATTGTAATTTTTTTAATTTTGATTATTTTTTATTGAAATTTCGTGGAATATGTTGAAAACATATTACATTTTATGAAAAACATGTTACTGCTCGATATGACCTCCTTTGGTTCTGATTATTTGATTCAGTCTTCCATGGAAAGCATTGCATGCTGACCGAACGTGGACTTGCGGAATTTTATTCCATTCTCGAACAAGAGCTGACTTCAATGCATCAACACTTTCGTATTTTTTAGTGGACTCCTTACTCTTCAAAATGGACCATATGGAGAAATCCAGGGGATTCAAGTCTGGTGAATATGGTGACCATTCTTTCGACGAAATCAGCCGCGGAACGCAATTATGTAAAAATTGCTGTGTCGCTCGAGCTTTGTGTGACGGTGCCGAGTCCTGTTGGAATGTCCAACGGTTCGTACCAAAGTGTTTACGTGCCCAAGATAGCAAAGCATCGTTTAGGATCTTTTGGCGGTACACCTCTTAGTTTACCTTGACTCCATGTTCGATGAAAACCAGCGGAGTGCGTCCATCTGCAGTAACTGCAGCCCAACCCATAACATAAGCTGGTGAATGCTGTATCGTGAAACATGTAGACGTGCAGCTAATTGATTGGCACTTTGACGAGGATTTCGTTGGATTCGTTTCTTCACCTTTCGTATCATTTCTTTTGATGTTGCTGTCTTTTTAGGACCGCCTCTGTTGCGTTTAGCGATGCTACTAGTTTCGTTGTATCAAGTTATGGTTCGATACACAAACATTTTATTCACATTCAAATGCTGGAGCTGACGAACTATTGCTGTTTGTGAATTTCCACCCAAATACAGTGCAATTACACTATTACGTTTGAATTCCATTACGATTTTTTTATTAAGATATTAATTTAGAACAATTATTTGTTGACCACATATAAACAATTAACCAAACTTCAATCTGTCAAAAAATTGATATTATATATATATATATATATATATATGTATATATATATGTATATATATATATATATATATATATATATTTAAATATATACATATATATATATATATATATATATATATATATATATATATATATATATATATATATATATATATATATATATATATATATATATATATGTATATATATATATATATATATACATATATATATATATATATATATATATATATATATATATATATATATATATATATATAACTATATATATATATATATATATATATATATATATATATATATATATATATGTATATATATATATATATATATATATATATATATATATATATATATATACATATATATATATATATCGGATATATATAGTTATATATATATATATATATATCGGAAAATAAGCAATCTACGAACAAAATGTTCTAAAGCAATCTATAAGCAATCTACGAACAAAATTTAATCATTCTGCTGGGAAATACATTAGTGCTACAATTAGTTCCACCTCCCTTCCCCTCTTCTTCTTACTTTGAATTTAAAACAGGAATTCCTATTTTTTATTGCAGTTTCGAATTTACCGGTTAAAAATAAGTACGTATGTTAGTTAACTTGGCGGACTAACCGGAAGTGGCAGAATTTTTATTTTTAATTTTTTTTTTATTATTATTTTTTTTTTTTTAATACAAAATTTTTGCACCTAAAAGTTTTCTCGTGAGTGCTATACTTTTTGAAATATTTAAAAAACTCAAAAAACTCCCTTATGGAAGCAGCTACTTCCAGTTACCCGATTCCCGCCAAAACTAACATTATCGGAATCTAGAATAAAAAATAGTGGTTCCTATTTTAATTTCAAAGTTACTCCCCACCCCACCTACAAGGAAGGGAGAGGAGTACTAATTTTAGCACTAATGTATTTTCGCTATGGGATGACTAAATTTGGATTTTGGAGATTTTGTTGGTAGAGTGCTTATTTTCTGAGATATATGAAAGTTTCAGCTTACTAAAATCACCATCTATTTCACTCGGTGAAAAATTACCGCCCTTCTCGAAGGTAAAAATAAACAACTTAAATCAGCCATTTTACACAAAACAATATTTGGTAAGATTGTATCCGGTCAACAAACTAAAATTGCAAGAGTGACTTCCGCAGCATACACAGCATCCACCATTATATTAGGTATTCATGTAGATAAGACTCTGAGACAATTCTGGGAAAAAAAGAGCAATCCAACACCAAATTAATCTCATTAGAGACGCTGAAGGTTAATTATTTTTCAAACGCACTTATAGGCGAAATAAAGATGGAAGGTTCATTGTTAAACTGCCCATTAGTAAACAACCCTAAAATTTGGCAAGGTCCTTGATTGTTGTCACTCGACGATTTTTAGCCATTGAGCGCAAACTTTCAAACGATGAAATAATTCAAAAGCAATATATTCAATAAATGAGGGAATATTTGGAAATGGGACGGAGAGTTACATTTGGACTTGCGAGTTTTGCCTATTTGACAAAACGTTCTCTTCAACAATTAGCTTGGGACGATGGAGATGAAACGATTTTAAAACATGTAGTGAATGATTTTTATGTTGACGATTTTTTATCAGAATGCGAAAATGTGGAAGATGCCATAGATCTTAAACAAAAAATGACAACATTACTGCAACAAAGCGAGTTTCCATTGAGGAAATAGAAATTTAATATTCCGAGCCTAAGTGATAAACGTTTACAGTGCAAACAATCTCAAAACTATTCAGCGACGCGTCTTCTATTAAAAATTTTGTTTTTGGCAAGATCGATTAGGATGATAGACTGCTTGAACTTTATGAGAAAATTAATGGATATCGTGAAAGCAACAATAGCGGCTGATGGAGTCTATTATTCCTGGACAAATTCTGCTATTGTGGTTGTCTGGCTATCTAGTTACCCAGCCTAGTGGAAATCATTTGTTACAAACCAGATACTACTGGACAAATTCCCGAGACAGCATTGAAACTATGTGAAATCCGCTGATAATCCTGCAAATTATAGGTCCAGAGGAGTGTCTCCATTTACCTTTCAATGCAAACAATCTCAAAACTATTCAGCGACGCGTCTTCTATTAAAAATTTTGTTTTTGGCAAGATCGATTAGGATGATAGACTGCTTGAACTTTATGAGAAAATTAATGGATATCGTGAAAGCAACAATAGCGGCTGATGGAGTCTATTATTCCTGGACAAATTCTGCTATTGTGGTTGTCTGGCTATCTAGTTACCCAGCCTAGTGGAAAACATTTGTTACAATACAAACCGGATACTATTGGACAAATTCTCGAGACAACATTGGAGCTATGTGAAATCCGCTGATAATCCTGCAAATTATGGGTCCAGAGGAGGGTCTCCATGAAAACTATTAGATTTGGATCAATGGTGGTATGGTCTCGAAAGGTTAAAACAAAAACAAATTGTTTGCCTAAAATAACAGCATTTAGATTCTAATAACATAGAATCGAACAAAACAGTGATAGAGAAAAAGTTACGAAAAGTCAAATTTCCAATCATTTAAACACTTCAAGCAAGCGCAAATGATGCTTTGCTAAACAAAATTTAAAAAAAAATTGAAGCTCATTTGAGTAATAAGAGTGGCATACTTACTTCGCAGTATTTCAAACCTGAAAATGGCATATACAAAAAAAATTCCTTGAGAATTGAAACCTAACGAAATTAAAATAGCTTGGACTAAGTGTTTCATCTGGATACAAGGCAATGAATTCAGTGAAGACATCATCGAGCTACAAAAATATAAAAGGAAAAAATAATTCAAAGAATATTCCAAAAGCTAGGATGGCTATTGTAGCCAGATATTCGTCATTCCAGATGTGTTACAAATATTCGAAAGGTTTGTCCAAAACCGACTAGAATGCCATCTAAATGTAAATGGGTTAATTAATCACAATCAATATGGAGTTCAGAAAAAAAAAATTGAACTCATATTTTCTTGATTCAATTGGCTCATTCGAAAGGTTTCAGCTAATCGTGTGAATTAAAAATCAAATGATTGATCGAAATGTCTTCTAATTATAGCAAATTCAAATTTTTGTCACTTAAGAAATTTTTACTATTTTTTATTTTGTACAGAACGAAAGACTTATGTGATTTAAGCTATTCTTTAATACTTCACTTAGGAAAATAATACAACTTACGCGGCTTTTACACCAAACAAACTTTTTGTTATACGAAAATCATATATTAAGTCTTTTTATTGTACATTTAAATATTTTTTTAGAACTATTGAAAAGTCGGCAAAAAGATAGCGGTGTCCGGTAAAACTAAAGTTATCTGCATCGGATAATTCTACATAATTTACATATATTTTAAAATTGACACAGTAACCTTAATTTTTTCTTTCAATTGTGACATTTATTGTGACATATTTGTTTCTTTAAATTTCGTTGCTTCTAGCAACTCTACTGTCCCAATAACATCTAGTTGGCTTGGAAATCACAAAATAGTTAAAGTTTATTAAACACATGTACTTATTTGGTAACCCTTTTCTGGGTTAGAAGGTGTAAAACCTGGGTTAGACGAATATTTCAAAATTCGTTTAGTTATTAAAAGATAATTGAAGAGCGTGCTATCCCTGTAACTCAACGTGTTCCTCATCGTCAATGTTATGATCAAAATTTGGGATATTGCCATCATTAAGATTTACCCAGTCAGTACACCAAGTAAATACATAGTAAATATGTTTTATAAACTTTTGGTTTTTGCGATTTACGTGCCACCTAGATGTTATTGGAAAAGTAAAGTTGCTAGGAGCAACGAAATCTAAAGAAAAAAATATGTCACAATAAGTTTCACAATTGAAAGAAATAATAAGGTTACTGTGTGAATTTTAAAATATATGTCAATTATGTAGAATTACCCGATGCAGATAACTTTAGTTTTAACTTACACCGCAATCTCTTTCTCAACTTGACGCTTCTTTATAAACTTTTATGTTCTGTAGCCAAATACCAGGCCAAATACTCGTAAAAGAAGGATAAGACCAAGTATGTACCATTAATGGCTTTTTTAACGATAGTTTCAAAATATGATGTTGGGTTATTTTAAAACTCTATCAATTCCTTTTAATCATACAATTTCTAAATTTATAATTGAAAAAGGCCAAAAATCCATTTTTTTCAAATTCCAAAAAGTCATTATAAAATTTTGTCCACAAAGGCTAAAAAATGTCTTTGTGAAAATCTAATCCATTAAATTTCCATGTCACTTAATCTATTTTCCTTTTCATTATAATTTTGCTCCAATTTGATACTTCCTGTGAAAGATCCTCCTATCCATACATACACAGACACACTAACTAATTGTATACTAATAAATTATTTATTGGGTTAGTATGAGCTTTTTCCCGTAGCAATATTTTTTTTTTAAATTTTCTAAAAATTTACAGTGTTCTATTTATGTGGTGAAGTTAAAAGTGTATGGAGCAAGGTGGAGGAGTTGAATTCATTTTAAATTAAATCTAATTTATCTTTTTGAACCCTTTTCAATAGTTTCTCTGGTCAAAATGATGATTAAATGTTGGATAAGATTTTGTGTTTATTTTTTGTGAGCTTCTTTTGTAAATCGGACAAACAGAACGAAAATGAAATTTATATTCATAAAGAGTCCAGGTAACATTTGAATGGATCAATTGAATGTTTTACGATTTTATCTCGGTGAGATGATTAATGAAGATTTATTTAATGACAGCTGTAAATTGAAACCAAACATCAACATTTTTTTAAATGTGTTTTACGTAATATATACACACACCACCATCTAAAAAACGTATGTCGATGTAAAGTTTTTAATTAATTAACAAAATTGCCAATATATGAAAATATGAAAAGTTGCAAACTCAAGTGAAAAGTTAACATTTCACGTGAAACTTTGTGGTCAAGTACAATTTTGGTATATAAAAAATAAAGTTGTCCTCCGCAAAACGATATCGAAGCTTTTTTAACAAAAAAAACTTTTTCATTTTTAATTTTTTTGTTCCGTCGTCGTTCTCGTCGTTCATAAATATGTTTGAACCTACTTCAATTTTATCGAAATTATAGATAGTTCCGTTTATAATATTGTGAATGATAATCAATATTTTTTTTTCTGGCTTATCAGTATTTAGATAAAAATTAGTTTTCGAACATACGATACCATGTACTAGGTATACGATAAAAAGCTCATTTTTATATTTTGTTTTCTCCAAATTTTATCTAATATTTTACATGTCGATATCGTCGTATAATCATCTAAAGTAGAAAAAGCCAATCGAGACTTGTGTACATACGTATCCAGTGATACTAACATTTACAAGAACAAAATTAAAATTAACACAAAATTTGTAAAAAGTTTTCGAGGTTCTTATAGTTTTATGTTGTGTCATGTGGAATTGATTACATGACAAAACAAATGTCGTTTATAGATGGTGTTATCTCGTGTTATGTTTTCCGATACGTTTTCCAATAAATCATTTTGAGCCAATTATAATTAATTGATTTTTTTTTTAAACTTTCCATGTACACATACAGATACATACAGATGTAGAAAATGAAAATTTTAGGTCAATCTGTTTTTGCCACAAACCGAGCTTTTATTACACCTTCATATCATATGTAATTACCACACCAAGCAAACATAAAACATGACTATCTAATTTAATTAATTAGTCAGTTTGTATAACATTTTAATTATTAACAAAAACAACATACAAAGCATAAACATTTTCAAATACATATCTCATAAACTTTTAACTTACATAAATATCGGAAAAAGTTTATTTACAAATAATTAAAATACGAAAAAATAAAAGTAAAGCTTTTTGTAAGGATGAAGAAGATTTTTTTTTTTTGCTTTTTTTTTTTAATTAATCTTTTAATGGAAATGTTATGTTTCCGATTCTCAATCAAAATGTATTCCTGTATACAAGAGAAGCAAAAAAGTTTTAAGGTTTCAAAAGTATTTCTCTCGAATATACATAGTTAGAGCTTAAAGTTGCTTTAGATACAAATATACATATACAATCATAAGTATATTCTTCAAGCTTTGTTAACAAAATAAGTTTTAAATTTTTTTGACATAATCGAAATGAATTTATTTTAACTATAAATCAATAATATCGAGCCTTGGTTATGTATGTACTTAGATATGCTGTCAGTATCACTTAAGCTGATTGATGTGTACAGATGAACAACTATAATTTTTTACGCATAACATTTTTAGCTGTTGTATTTAGCCCACCGGGTAGTCTAGTGGAAAAACAAACTCTGAAGGTAGAATTTACATTGGTTGAGCAGGATACTCAACCATATTGTAATGCTACCCGGAATACCAAAATGTAATACAGAAATTCTCCAATAACGAACAACATGCAAAACTATTTGCTTGAATGGGAATTTGTAAAATGGAGCCAAGATCCATGATTCATATTAAGTCGAAACAGTAGAATTATCAACCGTTTTACAGGTAATTTTAAGTATCCAAAATCACTGTAAAATGGCATAAGGCAGATTATTATTGCAAGAATCCCATATGATTTAGTGTTTTGGTGAGATATTGACATGGGTTGCTGTCCTTCTTGTAATTGGTGTAATACTTGCTTGTGTAGGTGACTGAAGTAATTATATATGGATGTTTTTTTTTCAAAATCTGATGTTGATTTCATCCAAAGTAGTGATAAATTGACTGTTGGTTGATATGATGAGTCATTTTTTCTCCATTAAGAACCATCTAACCCTGTTAGGCGCTATTGGTTTAGTGTCCACCCATGATTTACCGTGTTGTTTCACTTCTGCTAGCATCATACTTTTCCATGTTATAGATGGTCGTCCAACTTTCCTCTTTCCTTGAAGATTTCTATCCAGAGCGCTTCTTGCGACATCATTCGGTGACTTCCTCAGCATGTGTGCAATCCATCTCCATTTGCTTTTCTAATTTCGGTCTCAATGACTGTTTGATTTGTTTACCTTAGGAGCTCATCAATTGTTGTTGGGCCAGAAGCATCGCAGTATTCTCCTAAGACATTTGTTTATAATCGCCTGTAGCTTGTCCTTGATTTTTTGCGTATGCCTCCAGGTTTCAGAGCAACACCGATTTCACCCATGAATTAAACATTTTTAGCTTGGTGTTGCGGAATAAGACAGATGAGTTCCAGAATTTGGTGTTAATGCGGTGAATGCGGTGTTAAAGCACTTGCAGTTGTGGATATGTCTCCTTTTAATATTTTATACACCGCTAATTTCCCGCTCTGTTTGTGGATGGATGTTGGTATTTTTGCTAATTGCGCCAGTTGTTAATTCAGAAATTTGTGTATTGTTGGTGGTATTCTCTCCGAAATATTCCTCCCATTTCTTCAATTATGCTTTATTTACTATAGAAGATTTCACCCCTTATTGGTGAATTTTCATACGCGTTGATGTAGCGTGCACATCTTACAGATTACCGCAGCCTCTTCTACTGCCTTGAGAATGTTTCTTGCCTTGAGGATTGTCAATTATTCCTATAGCCATTTTATTGATTTCACGTGCCGTTTCCTCGTCAAAAAGTTTCATTTATGACGTGTTTTGTCGGCACATTTGCAACTTGCGTTGTCGGCGTTTTGTAATCATTTTTAGATTCGGATTAGTGATTGATTAACCCAATAAACATTCGCCTATTCCAGGGCTGCCTGGTAAGACATATCTGGAATGCCAGGAGAGAGGGTTCGTTCTGTTTCATTTTTGCACTTTTTTTATGATGTTGCCAAGCGGTCACTTAAATGTTTAATAACCCAAGCAATGTTTGCACGACGTTGGTGATAAAGATGTGGTTTTCTTATCGATATCTGCCACCCACCCCAATTGACATTCGACATCATGTAGTACTTTACTTGGTGATATTATAGAGTGTGTGACTTTTTGATGACACTGGATTAGTAAATGTTGCCTCAGGAACTAAGCTTAGTAGTATAATTGGTAGCACTTTGAAATTGGTGATAGTTCATGTTCAATTTTTACTAGACTCAATTTCTGGTTCTTTTTTTTCTGAGTTGTTAGATTCTAGAAGGATAGCAATTAATTTTGTAATTAGTCTTTTGAATACAGCACCATTACTTCCCTTTATCTAGTTAGTTTATCATTACAAAGAAGTAGTTCTGTAATCCTTCCTAAAGACTAGTTTGTGGGCGGCAGGTTATTGACCTTTATTAAAAAAACGTCAGCTACCTTTAATCCCAGTTGTTTGCAGGATCATTTATTTTTTTGCTCTAATCCAGTTATGTAGTCATTTGACTAATGTTTCCAGAAAACTTGAATTATCTTTTGGAGTAGTCTCTACCGATGGTTGGCAGATTCGTTCAGTAAATTGGATCCAACATAATGTTATCACCGAATCAGTTCAAAAAAACGAGGTTATTTCTAGGATTCACTTTGCTTCTTTAACTTGATGCATAAGTTTAGTGAGTAGCAGCACTCCACAAAGCTCAGGTCAAGGTGGCGAAAGTAAATTTTTATTCGGAGCAACTTTCGTTTTCAGCTTGAAAAGCCTTACATTAATGATACCTTCTGCGTTTGTATATTTGAAGTATATGGCTGCCGATTAGTCCTTTTCTGAGGCATCACAGAATTTATGCAACTCTGTTTTATTGTTCTTCTTAAATTAAAGAGAGACCTGTCTACCAATGTTCTGGCACCATATGCTTAGTACAATTGTTATTGGTGGCAACTAGCGTAATGGATTAAAAAGCTTTGCGCTTTTTGAAAGTAAGCTTCTGAAAGACTATTTGAAGCTATATTATCGATATCAGGTTTAGACTGGATGACATTAGACTTGTTGTTGGATTCGAGTGAAGTCCAAGTGTTTTAATGGTATCGTCAAGTTTAAATATCCAAACGATTTTGCACTTAGGTCTGGCTTGGAAAACTCATTTAAAACCAGATTATAAACGCTATGGAACAGTTTTTTATGTTTATCAATGACAAGCTGTTGTAGTGACTTTACCACTTTAAATAAGTAGCTGTGGCTGTACCATACATGGCGGTTGTTAGCTTATACTTCATAATATCTTTTTCTGGAGATTGTATCCACAAAATGCGTCGATGATTCTGATCATCTTATTATCAACGATAATTTGTCAATTTAAGAGTAGAGGCATATAACATCATTTAACGGTATTCCAGTTGTAGTTTTGGCAGACCCGTTGAAAATTACCTTAATTGGTAGTTATGTTCAATTTTTTTACAACTTCATGATGTGGAGATAATACTATAACCAGTATAACCATTCATTAGTTACGCCATTTCTTATATTAAATATACAGGGTTTGATTTTTAGCAAGTTTTTTCTCTACTTGTAACAAAGGTGGCATTTATTTGGCAGAATACAAGTCAATATCAAAAGGAATTTTGATTTCGTAAAGACGCCTGTGACTTGTTGCGAAAATTTTTTCACATTCTAGTTCATCTATGGTGAATGTTCATTTATTAGGAATCTCTTCCATTTCCCAGAAGCATTTCAATTGAGTATCGAAATCAACTGTTCTTGTTGCCATTGATTGTATCACTGTTGAATTGTGACAATCGGCTGAAGCACGGCCTAGAAATATCCAGCCCAATTTGTTTTGTAGTCTTTAATGTTCAGAGGCTGTTTTGGCATATGTTAAGTTATATTTGGAGGAAAATCTCGGCTTCATGTTAAATTCAACGGTTGAGTTCGCTACTCCAGCATCAATTTTTTCATCCTTATTTTTTCTGCATACGCTGCGTTCTTTGTTAAATTAAGTCTCTGACAGACAGTTTCTGTAATGAAGGGTGCTTGAGTTCTAGGATCTATCAGCTTACAAATCCTTTCATTGTGAATATCTGATGATGCTTTCACTAAAGCGATTTATAGTCAGATTTATTTCCCATTCCATGCTTGTGCGGCTTGTTTGCTGCCACTATAATAAACTACCTTACTTCTTTCAATTTGTGATAGATTTATGCCTTCTTTTTTTGAACGTTTTATCTAGAGATAGTACTTCCAAAGATTAGAACCTTACTTGTAGAAAGGCTGGAAAATCTCTCACGATTTGAATACCCTTCGGGTTCTTTCAAGATTGCATCCCGAGAATCTGTATTGATTCCTTATACTGATGATACTGAGGATACTTATGATAAATTTGGTACTAATATTAGATAATGCATCTTCTTTTCACCAAGTAGCTCATCATTACAGTGGATGGTCTTATTAAACAGGTTATGAAAGCTTCTCAATTGTTTATAATCTAAAACGGGGTATTTCGATCCTGGGAAATTTTTAGCTCATTATTAGCTTTGGAGTGCTGCTCCGCATTTTTTAGTTCATGAATCACGTTAGTGTTAGTGACAAAATATTTGGTCTTCACAAGCTGAATTTTATAACGCTTTTGTTGTCATTGACACAAACTGCCTTAGCGTCAGGTTGTATTGGCTAATCCTCATCCGTTTTCTACATTCCATTATTCCACCTGATTTTACCCGGATAGATGAAAGGTTAGGAACACACACAAAATGTTCTTGTGTTTACTCTTTCCATTGATCAAACTATGTTCTACCTTAAACTAATACCTACTGTATCAAAAAACATAATCAGAGACTGAATTAAATTACCGTTATCTAAATTATTAACAGACAATTAAAAATTACAGTAAATCATACTGTGGGGTGTCAACCGACTATAATCCAACTGGTAATATTTTTTTTGTAGGGAGTGTCTAATATATAGACATTTTTGTTAATTGGATTAACTCTGATGATTAATTGACTGGCGTAGCGCTCTTTAATATTTTTTGTTCGTTTGGTATTAACGTTTTAATGTCCTAAGTTATTAAAACAATATTTTTATTAAGATAAATTATTATTTTATTTCCAAAAAAATTTTCTTATCTTAATCATTTAATGTTAACGTGCGGTAGTTAATAATTTTGAAGTCGATTATTAATTGGTTTAATTGTTAAAGTTTTGTAGTATTAGTAAAAATGAGAAAAACGTTAGTATCAAAGTTTGAAATGAAGCTCTCGACCTCAGTATTATTACAGCAATGAAATATTCATAAGTTATCATTAAATCAGAATGTTTTGAAAGTGATTCGGTCCCAGAACAAATGGCAAAGACATATTATAAATCGGTCCATCGATATCATAAGTTTCTTTATGAAAATGAAACTCTCTATAAAATTTACTATAATCTAAAAAAAAAACCTGCTTTAAATCGTTAATTGTATATCAATACTAAACACGTCCTTTGAGACAGTAATACGTCAAAAGCGTTTAACAACGCTTGAGATATTTTCCCACACATTTCCAGTGTTTTGAAGTAACGATAAATACAGTAAAAACAGTGTCGGTAACATAGTGTCGCCAACCATAAAAATTTCCATCATGCGCACAACCCTAAAATTTCTCCAACAATTTTTCGTTTTTTTTTTTTTTTTGGTTTTTTCTGTTTTATCCAAAACAAAACTGAAAAGCTTGCAAAAAGTGTTTTTTCGTATTCCACAGTTTAGTTTATCTCGCGACCTTTTATTGAGTGATTTCCGCTGTAGTAAATTTATTAAAATATAAAAAAAAAAAATCTTTAAATTTTCTTTTTTTATTTTAAATATTTTAAATAATAAAATTTAAAGTTTTTGTATTGGTTTCGTTTCGCCAAGATTTAAAGTGAGTTAAAGTGTAATAACCACGGATTTTAAAATTCGAACCATTTTTTGTGCTTTTTACGGTGTACACGGATATTTAATATTGTCACATATATCAAACACATAAAGGATTTCATAAAACATACATTCATAATATACGAATCATAGTGAATTTAAAATTTCTTGTGAAGCTTTCGTTTAGTTGCTTTAAAGTTTTTCCGTTTAAATTGTTGGTGTTTTATTTTTTCTGTGTTTAGTTGTGAATTTATCAAGTGTTTTCTATACATCCTACCTATTTATGAAGTGAATAATTCTAACAAATCTGTTATTATTTAAAAAAAAAGTTAAAAAATTAAAGTAAATTGTGAAAATGTGGTGTGCGAGGAAGACCAAGTTTCTAATTGGAATTTTTATGTTATTTATAATAATCGGTAAGGAAAATTAAAGTCTATTATTATATTATAATATTTTTAAAACCATATATATATTAAAAAAAAAACATAAATTCTTTTGGGAAATTACCGCAGTAAATAATTTCAATTTATGTTTTTTGAATTGGAGTTGTTGCAAAATTTGTCGAATTTTTCAAAGTCTCTCGTGATGATTGCAAAAAAAAAATTTGAAATTTAATTAAAATAAAAATTATTTTAATGTAATAACGATAATTATAATTATACCACGAGAAAATCTCATGAGATTTGTTTTTTTTTTTTTTTTTTTTTGGAATATTATGGTTCAAGTACATGTCGTAGTTTTTGTGCTCGTTTTACACAAAAATTGATTGTCTATAAATAAAATTTGAAATGGGTTCGACACATAAACGAGATTTAACTTTTTATTTTAGTTTTATAAATACGAATTGAATTCAAACACCTGAGATTGTCCCTTACGGGATTGATTAATTATAACGATTAAATTTAAATTTTTTTATTTATTTTTTTGTTTAATTTATGATTTAATTGGGAAAATGAACATAACATATATTCGGGAATGGTCATTTGTCAAATTGTCATTAACATGTTTCAGACCGATATACAATTGTAGAATTTGATTAATTGTGTATATGAATTGTATATGGTTTCAGATGGAAATCAATTTTCTATATTTTTCCAGAGCAAAAACATTAAAATAACATAAAGGATTGCATAAACATTTTGTAATTAATTTTGATCAAAAATACAACAGTACTGACCACAAAGTGTAATTAGGGAAAATGTTACAAAAAAAGCTCGTTAACATAAGTAACATCATTTCGATACAGCATAATATTATAAAAGAAAATAAATTTTTATCATCAATTTCCCATACTTAACACCATTGTACATAGCTGGCAATCACAAATCAAAGTGAAAATTGTGTCAATTAAAATCAGAAATAATGGTACCATATGTTGTTTGTGACTATGGTATAATAAAAAAAGCGAAAAAATTTATTTTTTTTCCCAGAAAAGAAAAACTTTTTCCACATTAAACCAATATTAAATTAAAGTATTTATTATATAGACGCATGTATCGAGAAACAGAGCTGGCGACATAATTAATTCAGTCGTTATAAATATAAAAATTATGAATATTTATATATATATATATATATATATATATATATATATATATATATATATATATATATATATATATATATATATATATATATATATATATATATATATATATATATATATATATAATTATTCAAAACTTATGACTGACCTTAGCAATTATTGTAATCATATTTTGTAAAGTGGATAAATATTATTATTTTGGCAACTGTTAATTGCAATAAATTCAACTTACATCAGTTATAAAATATAGGTTTCTTATAATCAAACAATAATAATAATGCAATTTATTTGCATTATTATTGCAATGCGGTGCGCAAATGTTATTACGTTGGCAGCCAAAGCCGTGGAAAATAATATCATCTGCAAATTACCGATTTGGGCTTAAATTAAATAAAACAACTTTCGTCTTAGGTCTAATTTGCAACTTATGAGTAATCAACCATTTACTTAGAATATCGAGGTCATGATTAATACTATCAACAGTTATCCCGTAATTAGGGTTGTCGTATGTAAACGCCATATCATCCGCAAATGCTACTCATTTTTCCATGAAATTTAGTTTTAAAACTGAGTTTAAATATAATACGAACAAGCTGCTACACTATTGGTATTATTGAAACCTTCGTACAGTGGATTTATAAGTGCCATTAAAGCATTTTCAGTACCACGGCTACATCTAAAACCAAATGACATGGGCTAAAGTAATTATGCTTGTCCAAGAAATCAACTAAACGCGTTTTAATAGCATTTTCGAAAATTTTTGAAATGACTGGAAGAAGTGAAATAGGGCGATAAATTTTAGTGCTTAAACGATTACCCTTCTTAAAGAGTGGAATCACAGCAGCAATTTTTAATGATTCAGGAAAAATACCTTCAGAACGTTTCAGAATAGCACTACTCAAACCAACTTGATCAGTGGACCATACTTATCTTCCAAAGAATTAATAATATTAAACACTTCTATAGAAGAGATAGGACGAAAAAATAAATTATTTTGAATAGATTGACCAATAACAGATGTTTGGTGCCAGCTTGAGTTGAATTCGTAAAATTTTGTCGCATTTTCGCTACCACGTTACTGAAATATGAATTAAAATTGATAGCAATGTCAACTGGTGAAGTTAAAAAGTCGTTTGATTCATTTAGCACTGCGGTAATTTCATTACGAGATACCTCCTTATTAAGGATTTCATTTACCAGATTCCATTGATATTTATCATTACCATGAGCACGTTGAAATTTCGCTAAATAGTACTTCATTTTGACTTCTTTAATTAGTGATTTTAATTTATTAGCAAATCTGGAATAGCGTGATTTGTTCCTAAGGTTGTTTAGGTTACCTTTTAACCATTTTTTACGGAGACAGCTGTTTGTGTTTTTCTGAGAAAGAAGAAATTTATTACACCACGATTTAAGCTTTGCAAATTTTCTAGACGATTTGATTGGTGATTTACATTGAGATTTAACGCTCTAAAGTTACAAAGAATTAATCGAAGGCATCTAAAATATTAGATATCTTTAAAATTGAGTTCTTCGATTCATATGTAGCAAGCTGTTTAGTAAATCAAAATTAATTCGAAATTGTGGATAAGTAACTGTATGGTCAGTCTTTTTAATAAAGTTCGAAATTAATTCGAAACAAAAATAGCACAGTGAAGAAAACAATGGCCAATGCTAGTATTAGAGGCACCAAAAATTCTAGTTGGAACATTGATGTCAACGGTTAAGCCATGGCTCGACATTAGAAATTTGTACTAACCATTGACCGCAGAGTTTAGAAGAATGTCAATATTACGGTCACCTAAGATCAACAAATTTTTTAGTTTAAGATCATCCAAAAATTGCTTATATTCAAACAATAATTGATGTATGCTGTACGATTGTAATCTATAAATACACAAAATCGTAATTTTAAAATTATTTAAATTCAAAACTACCGAAATAAAATTAGCTGTTGAGAAACTGAAACTAGTGGTAAGTTCTACATCCATAGATCCGCAATTTCCATAAAAAATTAATTCAGGTATTGCATAATTTATTAATTCTTGCTGAAATCCAAATTTCTGTTAAAAAGATTAATTTCGATAGTTCAATAAACGATTCTAAAAAATACTAGAAATAGTTGTAGTGTTAAATTGGTTTGAGGAGGAAACGGGTAAACATGATTGCGAGCTATGACCTTGATTATTTACATATCATTTTTGATCATTTGAAAGTACGAGTATTAAAATATTTAAAATACAATTTAAAATGTTTAAGGTCAGACTCACAATTTATTTTAATCAGTTCACTGCCCCCAACTTTCCTTTTGTAGTTTATTTCATTTTTTACCCAAATATACTTATAGTTTTTAGCAGTTTTCACCAATTTAGCTTAATCGAGCAAACATCGATTATGATAACTTAAACTCGCATTAAAGAAAATTTTACATAACGCTGTTAACCCTAATGCGTTGTTGTTGCATATATACGTCTTCTTGACCGACATAATTTTGGTGTTGATCCTCTTTCTGGTAAATTTTGCATAGATGACACCAAGCTGAATAGAGTTACCTTGACCTCTAGGTTTTCTACGATAAGAAAAGTCGAACGTTTACTACGAGAAATAAAAAATTAAACTTAAAAATAATCTAAATACAAGTGGCTGTGCAGTTTCGTATTTTGTATCTAGCGATCAGGATATTAAACGGCTTAATTTCGTGTCTTTCAAAATTGGAGTTAACCCTGACTTGTTCATTGGAATCGTAGTTCTTGAGTTTTTTAGACGCTCAAAAAACTTTGTTCCCATACCGTTGGTTTAACTGATCGTATGGAGCCGAATTGTAATAGCAAGTTACCTTCGGTTAATTCGGATGCTCGTAATATTATTACTAATACTAAAGTTTGCTCTAATTTAGATTTAAATAATGTAAATACTAACAGAAAACGTCATTTGTTACCGAAATCTTAGCCAATATTACTAATAAGGTTTAACCTTTTTTGGACGAGGAAAGTGACCGATTCATAGTGAATTTAATTTCCCAGATTTATTCTGGAAGTTGGGCGGTGACAAAGATAACATATTTATCCAATTCAATACTGACGACTCTTCTGCGTTCGTTTGTGATTACATGGCTAATATTGGTGCATCTCAAATAAACAATATTCCAAACAGTCGTGGTACCTTTTTGGATCTGTATTTTCACACTAATAAACGCACGTATAAAATTAGAGCCTGTGATAATATTGCGGACTACACGAGTATCTCCATACTCCAATGTCGATCGATTTATCGTACGAATTTTGTGACAACCTCAACTTTACTAAAAATATCTTGGTTTTTGACTAATTGTGCACTGAGGCCCGTAAAATGAAACAACTTTTAATTGATGTTAATTGGAGCAATATTCTGACAAATACCAATTTTGATCATGCAGTTAATTTTTCAACGATTAATTGTATTCCTATATTAATAAGTTTGTTCCTAAAATGAAAAAGAAACAGTTGTTGGCTCGTAAGAATCCTTGGTTCACAAAGCTCGAAATTCAGCGTAACAGAGCCCATACTAAATTTAAGAATACTGGTTCTTTTTTACACCATTCCCAGTTTAAATTATTTAGGAAACAATTCAATTGTCTTAACGGTTTTTTATACAATCATTATATTCTATTATTGATTATAGAAGATGGTTTAAGGAGCAATCTAAAAAAGTTTCAGTTAATCAGTTATGATATTTAAGGGTCAAAAGTCGAATGAAGCTTTTTTGCGGAAGATACCAATAATATTCAATGGTCATTAGCTAGCATAAACAGTTCAATGATTACGTTTTCCCAACAAGATGTTGTAATTGTGCTTCTTAATCTCGAATTCTCCAAATGCTCTGGACCAGATGGACTATCGCTAGCATTGCTGGGGTGTTATGTTATTGGTTTGTCAGCTCTCCTTTATTTACTATTTAATAAAAGTTTAAACCAGGGTAAATTCTCAGATATGTGGAAATTAGTTTTTCTTACACCGATACACAAAATGGATCACGCAATGACGTAACAAATTATAGGGGCATTGCAATAATCTCTTGTATCCCGAAGGTGTTTGAATGTATGGTTAAAGAGGTTCTACTTTTCCATAGCAAGCAATTGATCAGCTCACATAAGCATTGGTGTTTTATTGTTATATAAGCTCAGAAAGCTCAATGGTGATTTTGTACCGCTGAATTGGCTAAGTTCTTACTTGACTAACTGTAAAATGTATGTTAGATTTGATGACATATCTTCCGATAGCTTAACGGTTTTCTCTGCTGTACCCCACGGAAGCCATTTGAACCATTGGTGTTCCTGCTGTTTATCAATAACGTTACAAAATTATGGGAATTTGCAGAGTGTTTATTGTTGGTGGACGATATAAAGTTTGTTTCTACCGTATCATGCGAAGTGGATAGATTTAGGTTCCAACAAGATTTGAATGTTTTTTGTGATTGGGCTGATCGAAACTTAATGTTTCTTAATTTGGAGAAATGTTAAGTCATGACAATATCTAAATCTAAGCGGCCTTTAATTTGTGAGTATTCTTTAACACATAAGATTTTAAAACGGGTAGAGTCAGTAAATGATTTAGGGGTAGTTTTAGCTTTGACACCACTTTCAACTTCCATATTGACGCGACCATTAATAAAGCCTACTCAAAGTTGGGGTTTACTAAGCGATACTCGAAAGATTTTCATAATTTCTTGACCTTTAAATTATTATATTCATCATTTGTGAGGTTGCATATCGAATATGCCAGCGTTATATGGTTTCCATTCTACGATATTCACACTAAGAGAATAGAGGGCATACAGAAGCAATTCTTATTGTTTTGTTTAAGTAAATTGCCATCCTCTGGTATACAGTCATCGTTGACTAAACGTATACAATCATCGATGGGTATACAGTCATCGTTGTCTAGGCGTAAGTGTGTAAGTGCCACATTTGCGCGTGATGTACTTTATGGTAAGGTCGATTGCCCAGAGCTTTTGAAGCTTTTGAGCTTTTGAAAAATCGGATACATATTAACTTAACTTTAACTTTAAACACACATTTACCAAAAATTTCATGAAATAAATTTAATCCCATTTCCACATCACCTAAAAAATTACTGTATTGTTGAGGAAGGATAGTCGATGCACTTTTCAAAAGAGGGTTGTTTAGGAGACCTCATCCTCTTTAAACAATTAGAATTCATTTTCTAATTTTCATCTGTCCATCTTTGCGACTCGCAATGACTAAATATGTCGGTGGTATTACCAGATCTTATTAGGTTTTCTGTATTTACCCAAATCTGTAAAAATTCTAAATGCTGCACATTTCGCTTGTGGCTCGATAACCTTTATTAAATAGGTGATCCTTCATTATTGATAAGGATGTTCTTCAAACGGTAAAATGCTTACACTCAATAAACTTTAACAGTACTTTTTGAATATTATAACCAAAACTATAATAAGGCATATAATGCTATAATAAGGCCAATTAGTTATAGATATAATAAGGCATAATATAAATACACATAGTACTACCAAGGTATGTTAGCCCATTGACGTTCTAGAGGTCGCTACTGGTATCGTTTTAAAATAATTAAAAATATTTTTATATGTATATAAATGTCACCTAAATGTCATATATTTACACTAAATTTTGATGATATTCTATCGACCCGACAACTGGAACGTCAATGGGGTAACTTATTTTCTTATGATGGTAGTACTATGTGTATTTATATTATGATTATTTTTTTTTTAATTATATTATATGAGTGAATCAATCAAAATTGATTATGAATATGGCCATGTAGGTGGATCATCGAATTAAAATTTACTTGAGGTTTGAACTAACATTTGCAGACTTTTTGCTTCGTGGAGATCAAAAAAGGTTTCTTCTTGAATTTCGATATCGTTTATTTGTACAGCAGCAACCATTTGAACGAAGTTTTACTGTTCATTAGTAGTTTGAAAAAGATTCTTTGTTTGCAAATCTTCTGCGCCATTAGCAGATACTGCTTTTTAATCTTTATTATCTACTACTTTACTTATGTTTTTTGAATCGAACATTCGTCTTGATCATTTTTAGTTTTTGTGACATATTGGAGCAGGCTATTTTTTTTTTGTTGCATCTTTTGGTGTTATTATCTCTTTTAACGGTATCTTATGAAAATTCAACTTCTCCGAAAGGTAAAACAGGAAGTCTTCGTTCTTTGGTAAAATAAAACCTGCTTTGCTCAATAGGTCTTGATATGATACCCTATCATTGGTTTGTTGGCTAGAAGTAACTTTTCCAGGTATGTAACCTTGATTATTTACTTGTATTGTTGTTTTCCTAACAGTGTATACAATTAAAACAATTATGTCAATAGTCGAAAACGATATGCTGCCCGAAAGTGGCCATATCCGCACGTTTGATGATTGATTTGCCTTAGGTAAATACTGTTCAACCAATTTCTGTTCTAGATATGTTTTTATGGGTGGCACGTATTGTGAAGATTATAAGGGGTTTCTGGGATTTCTTCATATTATCTGCTTCTCCATTCGTAATACGGGAATTCTTCAGAATTTAGTTTGACTGTTCAATTTCCACATAATTTTCTGTTAACACCCAGTTATCAGCTCCACGCAGTTGGATGATAGTTTTGAATTCTTATAAATAATTTGGAGGTGAATCATAATTATTGTCGAAAATTCTGGTACTTCTAAGATGTATAGCAGTATTTCGTTGTTAATTGTGATTTTAGGCACAATAAATTTTAATGCTTCGTTTAGAGGCGATGTTCTTTGCCAATATTTCAAATAATAGTTTTGTTTTCATTTTATCAAAATTTTGTACTAATTTCTAATAATTATAATAATTACTAATAATTATACCAGAGTTATTATACTACCATTACACCACTGATACTTCTATCAGGTTTGTGGAATGGCAAGATTGGTAAGTTATTTATATTATAAGGTTTTCTGACATATTTTTGTGTGTTACAGACGTTACATGAATTCGTGTAACTTTTCTTTTCTCGGGAAGAAGTATGGACTTTTCTATATACTTCTATGAGCTCTTTCATGTCTTTTTATTATTATAAGGTCTTAACGGTTCTCATTGTTTACATTTTCCATGATTTTCGATACAAAGACGAAATGGCAGGTTTGGAAAAAGTTTTCCCTGCATGATTCTTGGATGATTCCGTTTACAATTTCAGATGCCAATATGACGGTTTGTTATCCGTTGTGGTAGTTTAAAAAAAAATTGTTATTACAAATTTTGGAATGTTGCGGTTTTGAAATTAGTATTCTTTTAATGTTTGGGCTACTTTTTCCGTGATTATAATTCTGTTTTAATTTGAAAGTTACTAAATTAACTAAAATATGTGATACAACAACAAAAATTGATTATTCTTTAAAGTCAATCACTGACAAAATTTTGGTAAATCGATCTGTTGCACTACCTTAAGTAGAGGACATCGTGGCTTTAATTATGTGATTTTTGACGTTTTAACGGAAACTATGGTATTGCAACATTACCATATAACTGGTTAAAACTTTAAGGAGACTGTTTGTAGACACTCAAAAAGAAAGGTATCAATACTGAGATCAACAAACGCTGATAATTACTTCAGCCACGTTCAATCTTCTCTGATTTTCGCCAAAACTTTTGCCGAAGACGAAAAGACTATCATATCAATGTTATGGCTACACCTATTCAAATATTATTCTGGGACTACTGAAAAAGATATTTCGTTGATGACTAAAACTATAGTTTTTTAAATACTTTTTAAATACTTTTGCAAGTTCTAAACTATAGTTTAGAACTTGCAAAAGTATTTAAATTAGTGCATTGGAGCATGTCTGCTACAAATTGGATGTTAAAGCTAAGTTACGAGCTAAAGATACTGATAATTGGCCAACAGCTGTGTTTGTTCGGAAATTTAAAAATGTTCGAACAACATTGCTTCCTTGGGCCAAGTTTCGAACATCAACTGCAGTCAACACGACTACAGTTTAAACGACTTTCTTAGGTGGATTACCCTTTATTTCTGAGAAAAATGTCATTCTTGATATTAAATTTTAATTGGGATGCTTATCATTAAATGTCATCATTAATTTTTCGGGAACGTTTGATTCTTCTTTCTTAGTTTGATTGACTCTTGGCCGAATTAGATCAATTTGGAGTGTGCAAATTATTTTAGGAATCGAATAAATCCTATCATCTTAAAAATATAATGCTTTCATGAATTGTACGCTATTTGCTATTTTGAGTAGACTTTGACAATTGTTTACCTTTTTCACACCATATCGATAACAACCAATCACTGTGGTGCCGGTTTAGGGACCCAGAAATTTTGATTTCATTTCTGAAGCTCGTTTTTTAGGTTTACTTTGAATTCGTTCATTATATGGGAAATTAAACTACTACTAATATTAGTACCCCTAAAGGTTTCCTTTTTTCTAGTTAAACTAATCCTACTGTCGCTTTGTTCAAACTTTCACCACTTATCGAAATCGTACGGCTGAAAATGATCTCTTTCTCAAACAAATCCGATTTGGACCTCTTCATTAACAATATTAAAATATGTATATACTTCTTCATATTTTTTAAAATATGACCTGAATTACTAGCCAGTCTTAGTCGACATGTAAGGTTCTTAAATAAAATAACAATGAAAATTTCAAGATGCTGTACTGCTTTAAACCAAAGAATGCACGATCTGTCCCTTTTAAATGTTTTATTTTACGGTATTTATGTATATATATATATATATATATATATATATATATATATATATATATATAAATATATATATATATATATATATATATATATATATATAATGGTATTTGGTCAACCGAACCCCGCACCACATTGGTGGATCACACTTGTAATTTCATGAGCACTCCTGCCAACTAAACTTTTGTATGCAAAACCTCGGATTATATTCACCCATTTAGACGATCCAACAAATATAACAAAAAGTTCCAAATGATTTACTCAACTTCATTCAAATGTCACCGCCATAATAATCTTGTTAATAAAATTAATAATGAAACATTTAAATTGTAAATAAGTTTAAAGGTATTCATAGAACGCGCTAGAAAAATTACTTCCTGCAAAAAAATAAATAATAATTAAAATTAAAATTATAGAATCGAAATAAACAACAACAAAAAACCAATTAATTTTTCAATAAACATAAAAATTTATTGTTAGTATTTTACATTTTTCACTATACTAAATATAAATACATATACATATATAAATATATAATATATAAATAAAATATTTATTAAGAAAAAGGAAATTTAAAAATGAAAATTTTAACAAGAAAAAGTTGTAATCAAATATTTAAATTCAAAAAAAAAATTTTTTTTTAACACAAAAATCAGAATAATAACGGTGTTAAATTTTAAAATCACAATTTCCTTAGATTTTCCCTTTTTTTGTGCTTTCGCTTGTATATTTACACTTGTTGGCACAAAATAATAAGAAAGTTAAAATCAATTATTGAAGAATTTAAATAGATTTGAGGGAACGAACGAGCTTTGTACGTATCTAAAGAGAGAATAAAAAGCTTTGGAATGAATGTAGCTTATTTTAAATGGTGTTGTTGTTGTTGTGTTTTTATTTATTATTTCGATTTCGAAAAAATGCGATTCGCAATATGATTAATATTAGAAGTATTAATGCGATATTTATGATATTTTGTACAATGAAGATGGTCAAATAATTTTAAGATAATTGGGACCATAGCGTATTATAAAAATATCGATAAATGATCAAAGCAGACAATGAGTTTTGTTTCGTCCAGATTCTTTTATTTACGTTTTTTTTTCATTTTATGCATTTGTTTCAGTTTACATAAATTAATTAATTTAGTAATAAACAAAATTTCATCAAGTGTTCATGTGTTCTACAAATATTTTTTTTTAAGGCAAATAAAAGTTTCCGAAAAGCGTTGCCATGTTTTTTAACAAATGCTTCAAAATCGGGTTTATATTTTGCGTTTACTGTGCAGTATTTGATTCAGTATGTTTTTTACTGGCAATCTTTAGATTTCGAAAATCATTCACAATTTATCTAGTGATATTTACACTTTTTTGTGTTTTATATGTGAAGTCGGAATTTAGGAAATCAGTGTAGAATAATACCTAACGTTAGATTTAAAGGAAGCTCATAAAGTATATTTGGGTTGCCTTTGCTCTAAGTGATATTGTTTATTTTTTAATAATATAAGAGGAAGAGGAACTATATCTTAAAGGTTTCAATAAACAATTTAAAACTTGTTCAGTTGGCTTAAATTAAAATATTTTACCATAGCCAAACTAAGTTTTGGTTGTTATTCAAATACCATTGGTAAAGCTTTGAAACAAAATACTTGTGTTAAACGATGATTAAACTTTCTTAAATTCAGATAAAATATAAATCAATAAACGACACATAAAAGACCAGTTACTTTATACCTAGCGTTCATTAGACGGTTTAAAACTATTTGGCAATGCATGAAATTTCATTTATATTTTTGCCCATATTTTGAAACTTTTAAATTAAATCACAAAATACAAAATAATCCATCACAAAATTGTAAAATGTCAGTTTTCAAACACATGCAAGTATTTCTGGATTGATTGATATTTCCAGAGGAATTCAATTCTAAACCCATTTACACGTAGAATATAAAAAATAGAAAATTCTCCATCAATATATACACATATCTATATAAACATATTATGATATATAATACATTACAACACAAAATACTCTAATTCCCAACTATCAACATGCTAACACTATATAAACGTATTATAGATAAGACTCCATAAAAACATAAGATGATTAATGGCATTAATTTCAAAATACAAAATAAGACGAAAGATAAGATACACAAAAAAGCTCATATTCCATTATGGTTAATCACTGACCTTTGTCTCATGTATATGTTTTTGTATACGATACATAGTAATTTCTTATGTGAAAGCACATTCTTCTCTTGCCACTTATATATACACTCGTCCCTAATCTATTTCCACACCATTATTGTTATACTACTATCACTTAACTTGTATGGATATACCTTGAATAGTTTTTTTGTTCTTGTATTCTAATTCGTATCATATGACTTAACAAAAGATTAGTTATTTAATCATTTGGAAATAAGAAAAAAGGGAAAAACAAAGAAACGAAAATGACATCGAAAGCCAAATGCGATAATATGCGGAAAACTAACAGTTCAAGACAATGGAAAATTTTAATGTAGACAAAATACTTGTTTAGACTGGGTTTCAGAAATCAATAATTTTGATGATACAGACTGAAACTTTAAAATAAAATTAAAACACAAAAAAAAAACAGATAATTTCCATCAAGTCTTAAGTTTTCTTTTTTTAATGCTTTTCTGAATAAAATTCGGTTTTTTGCTGGTTTTAAATTTCATTCAGATTAAATTACATTTTAATTGAAATTTTTGTAAAGAGGATTAAAGTATTGTGCTTGGTTTTGGTAAGTGTGAATTTGGTTTGAGGTATTTACAAAAAACAAATAGATGCAATATCGTTGGACTAGTGGCATGATGATTTGCATTGAGGTTTTACTGAAAATGATTACATAATAAAAAATTTTGTTATAAAGAACATTTTTAAAAATAATATAAACGGATTTTCTACCTTCCTGCACACTTAAATATTTTAAATTGTAAGCATAAGCTCAAACTCATTAAACAAATATTTGGTGGCTCAATTATAAAATTATAAATAGTTAGTTGTGAAACATAAAGTTTTTTTTAGACTGACAATAATAAAAAAATGCCAATAATATCAATTTTAAAATATTATTGAACCATTGACATTACTATATTCCAAGCAATCTTTATTCTAAATATTGCTACATATGGCTAAATTAACATAATTTTTGCTAATTTCGCTCTTAGTTTGTAATGCCGATATATCTTCTTTGTGAAATTGTTGATTTTGGTGTTGTCACAACTATGGGTGTGACATTAAAACAGTTCCTTTCGTCTTAAGTAAATTCCTAGATTAATGAGAATTATTTTGAACCCTTTTTGTAAAAAATTTACAAAATGATGATGTCAGTTCCTCATCAGGGTAGTTCAATCAACTAGAAAAAATTTTGAATTAAAAATAACAAAATTTAATTATTTTAACTAAAATATAGTTATAAAATAAAATATTGAAGTCTTGTGAAACAAAAGTAGTGTTTCTATTCCAACAAAGTACATAATATACGTACGCTTACAAATACAACACATATACAAGATATATGAAGTGACAAAAAACAAAAGGGACTACTTTTTAATACATTTTCATGTAAGCTTATATGAAAAAATTCTTTCACAATTTTTAATAATTTGAACTTTTTTTTTAAAAAATTGATTCTCAAAAAAGCTTTGGACACTCACAAACTTTACTATAAGATTAAATTAGTACACGTATAGATTTGTCTTTTACGATAGTTCCAAAAAAGGAACTTTTGAAAATTTTGAAAATCATAATCTCCTGCTATTATTAAAGACTATCGTTAAAATTTTGTATTCCCTTATGGGTTATGACTATATACTTTAGTTCAAAATTCAATGGTAGGCAATTAGATATTTTAAAGTCTCATATACTTCGCACAAATAACATTTATGTTCTTGCTTTGGAACGTCAAGTAAACTATGTTATGTTAAAATTTGTAATATTAGTTGTTATGCTAAGCAACCAGACCGAAGCGGATTGTGTCAGTTACTAAGTTGTTAAGCAATATATTGGGAACTATCACATTTAAAGCTGTTTAAGTAAAAAAGTCCTGAAATACCGTAGGCTTGATAAAGTTGGCTTGAAGTTATAATCACTTTATTAGAACAGTTTAGTTCTAGCTAACTGTAACTAGCCTCGTATTGTTTTGTATGCATTTACAAAGAAATATTAATTCGAGTCAAATATTTTGGGTGTAAACACATTGTTTTAAAAACTTTTCGCTAGTGCTATATACGGAATACAACTTCGAGATATAATTACACAAATTAATACACTTTCCTGAATAACCCAAGAGTAGTTTATAATTAAAATTTGTTTAGTACTGATTCGGTAAAATATAGCTTACACTTTTTCATTTATACGGCTTGTGATTAACAATTTAAACGAGGCCATTTATCGCAAATGTTTATGGATACACCTTAATGTCTTAATGAAGCAAGAAGTT
This sequence comes from Tipula confusa, assembly GCA_963556175.1. Lineage (NCBI taxonomy): Eukaryota > Metazoa > Arthropoda > Insecta > Diptera > Tipulidae > Tipula > Tipula confusa. Next base: position 6,794,968 of record OY744475.1, read on the forward strand.
TTTATAATCAAACTGGTAATCAAAAGCTCTTTAAATTGGCCAATTTAACTTAATTATACATTAATTAAATGGTATCAAGCCTGTTAAACCACGTTTTGTTTTAAAAAAATACGCTCTAAAAATACATAAAGCTTCAATATTTTCATACAAGAGCAATGACTAATTTTGGTTACCAAAGCATCTTTAGCAAGAAATACACGCTCTGAGTTCACGCTGGTTGGGCGCATATTACATATGAATGCACAATTTTCAAAATTTTTCTTCGTATTGATTCACTGTCATAGTATTTTATTGCAATCTCGAATCACTCAACTTTTCGTGTAATTTATCATTTTAAGAAAATATCATTTTTCAGTATCGGATTGAATTCTTCCATTAAATCGTTTTTACAATCAAAATAGCCAAGCGTTCCACTAGTGTTTCAATCTGAAATACCAAATAAGATTTCGTTTTTTGATCTTACTCTACCAACATAATTTTTTGTCAAAACGAGACGAATCAAGAAGATGTTGAAACAAAAATCAAGTCTACATTATAACAAACTACAAAGTCATCAAATATTGTCGTAGGTGCCAAAGACGATATAATACCTTGCTCGATGTGTCTGTCTTTAAATGGATATGAAGACAAATTAATTTTTTTTGGGATGTGAACCATTTTTCTATTCGCTAGAGGCACGAGAACATAATATTGAGCAAAACTGAACATTTGCTATAAATTCCAAATTTGACTAATTAGTAATTGATAAACTAATTGATATATTCCGTGTTGAACAGACAAATGAACGATTCTGGTGAGTTTATTTCTTTAATTCTTATATACCAGTCAGTCCATTAACTCCAGAAGAAAAAGAATACATTGAGTTCTTCAATAAAACATCTAAAACTGAGAAAAATTGAACAATGTCATCACTATATCTGGCAAGTGTTGTACTACAGTATTTAGCCGACAAGCTTAGTGATATATTTCCAAAAGCAAGCAAAATCCTGAAATCTGACTTTCATATGGAGTTTAACATCTGGAATGGTCGATTTAGTTCCTGCACTTACAATACAAAAGGATTTAATCAGTTTACTAAAATTTGAGTTGTCATCCTGAGAAATTTCCAGAATAATCATAAACAGGATTATTTATTTTTCAAAATCAATTTGTCGTCAGTAAACCAGTTCACTAAAAGATCATTGAGCTTACTGTCACCTGTCAACAACTGTCACAAGAGGCCAACCGTGTCTCTGAAATTATAATGTCAACTAAATTAAACCAAATGCACTATGTTGTGTTCAAAGATAGTCTCACCGATTATTTTATCCATGGTGTCAAGAAGCATAAATTGTTAAGCAATTCAATCTGAATGAATGGAAAACACATTATAGAAATTTGCAACCCGGGCAAAGACGGCCAACACACTCTTGAAGCAGAGATTCTTTATACGCGTATGATGACTTTGACTGTCAGCTTTCTATTAATGTTTCATCAGATAAAACTATCTAGATTGATTGAGATCTAAACGTTTGGGACAAAACCTAACTAATTTTTTTCTTAGTTGCATATTATGTAAAATTACAAACAATCGTTCATTATCAATGAGTTGGTAACGAATTTAACCTAATTAAAACGCCCGCCATACAACTTATAAAATATTTTGCAAACTAAGCTGTCAGCAACAAAATTGTGGTATTGATTAAATAGTTAAAATGAGAATATATTTATTTAGTGCAAAGTCACAAATTTAACAGATAGTGAGTGGCTCGGTTGATTCGCATAAGCCGCACAGTTGTTTACATAAAATTAGTGCTCAGCATTTTTTATGTATATCATTCTGAGGGAAATTTTATTATGTTAGTGCTTTATCATTGTTATAAATATTTCATCAAAAATATTACACAAAATAATTAAATTAATTCAAAACGAGAGATTTTTCATTTTATGAGATTTACAGTATGATTCGTAAAACACGAAAACAAAGAATATTCCGGTTTAAATAAGTTAAAAAAAAAATCAAATGAAATATATTTGGTAATCTAAGAGGCATTAATTGAACCTAAATTTGCAATTTATTCATACGTGTAATCAAGGATTTGGCCCTTGACATACTTTATTTCGCTTTTTATTTGGACATTACGTTCTTTAAAATTTCAATACCTTCTTTTATTTTATCATCACCAGAGTACAATATTAGCAAATAATCGCAAAATAAGATAAATTGCAAAGATCAAAAATGTATTTACAATTAATTGAAACCGCAAACCAATTAAATTATGTTTCAAATATACATTTCTTAAAATATTTCCTTAACCTATTGATCGATATTAAAACCATACATTTTTTTGTGTTATTCGCACAATTGTCTTTAGTTTGAGGGGTCACAACATATATGTTAAAAGATTGCAAATAAATTAAACATTAAATTTTAAGGACAAATATCCAAAATAATGTTTGTCCTGATCACACTGTAAAAAGGAATTAAAAAAAAATTATGCTCAAAGTGGATTTTCCTGCTTTTATTGTTTTTATTTTTTGTTTGAAGTTTAATTACATTTTCGAAAGGATTTAATGAGTTCACAGTTCACTCAAGTCAAGAAGTTTGTGTCGGTTGTTTTTGTTTATTCTTTTCTTTGTTTTTGTATTGTTTATGTTTAACACACATTTTGTATTGTTGTAATAAAATTTATAATTTAATTAAAAAAAAAAATAAAAAAATAAAAAAATTAGTTCCAGTTAAAAACTAAATGATAAGGAGATTTACCAGTTTCAAATTTGTACTGTAACTGACATTTTTGATAGTCATAGTGTTAATTTATCGCTTATTTTGCAAAAACTACGAAATGTACGTTGACCAAAGCGCGCTAATAATGTTGTACACATTTTTTTTATTCTGTTACATTTTGAAAACAGTTATGTTAACATAATTATTAATCATGATGGGAATTATTTTTAATGAATTTTAATTTGATTTTAGAATCTTATATAAAACCGCCATCATATAACAAAATGTAAATGTAATAAAAAAACAGAAACAAAGAAGACGAACTTAAAATTTAAATGAAAATCTGCTATAAAAATGTCGCAATGAAGTAAAATTTGTGTTTATTTATATTATTTTAACCCATTTTTCCGGTGATGTTGTTATTTTTTCATTTGCTGTTGTTGTTTACCGACAACACAAAGTAATTGTATCCTTTTTATGTCAGCTAAACAACTTTGCATTTTTTGTATTTTTTTTTTTTTGGGAAAAATTTAAAATTTACTTGTCGTTCTCTGGTGCGATATATACTGACAAGTTTACTCACATAATTCATTCATTTGTTTTTTTTTTTTTTTTGTTTTTTTGAATATTTACATACATATATTCAACACGTCGCATCAAACAATAAAAATAAAATGTGTTTTGATTATAATTTAAAAAATGTTTTTTTAATATTAAATTTCATAAATTAAATAAATAATACTATATATGGCGGAAATATATTGCAAAAATATATAACTTTTTATATTTTGTTTCTTAATTTATTCCATTTGGTTATGTAATAATGATAACGTTATTATTTTTAAATGGATGAATGCCAATCATATATGTATTTATTCGAACAAGTATACATATAAATAATCCTACATATGATATTATTTTAGAATGTATGTTAAATATATGGTTGAGATAATGATTATAAAATTAAAACCAAACAAATATTTCCAACAATATTAAGACGATTACCAAAATCCTATTAGCGATGGTGATTATGCTCTCGACTTATAAATGCCAATGTATGTTGAAGTTGCATAATAGAAAATTATATGTCTACACAAATAAATTTGAAATAGGTATGGGATTTGTTGTTATCTGCATGGAGAGCTATGATTTCTTAAAATAAATAAAATATATATTTTTCAATAAAATTTAGTTTTTTTTAAAATCGTTATAATTTTTTTTTGTTCTTAATTTTAATTTGCCCTGATGTTCTACACAATCTCCTAATACAAAGTTTGGAGACTCTCGATTTATTGCGGTATAAAGTGATGCAAAAATTATCATTTTATTTGGTAAAAGTACTACTTGGGATTATAAAAGGTGCTCAAAATGCCCTCCTTGTGATTTAACAGGCTAATTTTCGATTAAATATGCCTTTGATTATTTTATTATTTGGTACTCCTTCCTAAATAAATTTCAGATAAAAATCGTCATATGTTTATCGGTTGAAATTATGTAAGGTTTAACCTAATAGAATAATCCGGGTACTATAGCCAACTACAAAATGGTTAATTGATTGCAGAGAAGTTCAAGTACAATTAGCCAAATCCATATTATTGTACTCTTTCCAAGAATAGTCCGAGTACAGTTAATCAAGCAACCTTCCTGGACGTACATACTCCTTCCATCCTCAATCCAGAATTTCAGTTTTAGAATGGAGAATAATAAGGATAGACTGGGATAATGGTATTTAATGTAATAAAGTGCAATCATTTGACACAGGATGTGGTTATTAGGCAAAATAGAGCGTTTTGTACCATACGGATAATCTGCATTTTAGTATCTACCGCAAAAAGTCCATCCATTTAATGTATCTCTTGACACCACAAGAGGCAGGCGCGTTCTACCGATTGCAGTTCATTAACTGTAACTACATCAAATATTCTAGAGTTTGTGTTTTTCTGCGAATTTTAAAGTAACCGAAAGCAAAAGCCAAGTAAACGATGAACCTTCTTTCAGGTCAGTTTATGATTAACTGATCTATTCATTGTATCACTTGTGGCCATTGCACTTATTTTTTGCAATCTTCGCTTTGAATCGCTTCGGTATTTTCTTTAGCTAATGAGGGTACATTCCAAGAGAATTCCTCGACTATAGCATAATCGGCGGGATTATTACTCGATGTCACGTGATTCCATTTGCCTCATACCATACATGGAGAATAGAGTTTTTGATGTTTTATTTTCTATAAAAGTTTACAGTCAACGAGGTTGAGCTGACAATCATGCCAGAACGATCATACTATATATCCAGCCGAATTCTTTAACAGTGACTTGAGGCAATTTCTTTTTTACTTTATTTAACAATCTGCTGGGAAGTACTACCGCGCATAACTCTAATCTAGGAAGAGTGACTTATTTTAACGGAGCGACCTTGGTTTAAGATGTTAATAAGTTGACTTGTACTGTATAAGCTACCCCACTCGCATCACAAAATCTATGAAATTGAATACGTTCATTGTTCCACAGAGTGTGTCTGGTTATTTGAATTTGTTGAAGATGCGACAAATGTTTCCTAAGGTGTAGCCATTGATTCTACATATTGAATAGGAATTCAGCATCCCAATCTAAGGTCTTTGATCTTCTTGCTTGGCTGGCACCAACAATGCCAGCCAAGCAAGAGGATCAAAGACCTTCGATGACTCGAAAAGAAGACCCCATTTTGTATATGTTCCGACATCATTTAGTTCATTGAATTGAAATAGGTCACTTTTTGGATTTCATTTTTTTGAACGTTTGAAACTGATTTTGTGAGCAGAAATGCATTTGAAAAATTGCTTCCAAACCTCACGACACTTCATCCATAATATTGAACAAACTCTGTCATAATTTGCTCCTTTGATCTACGTCTGCATGCTGAAGTACGTGCCTAATAAGTTAGTGACAATGCACCTTTTTTTGTATATTGATCAATCGATTTGGTCCAAGCCCCATAATAATTAGTGTTTGTAACGGTTATATGACGTATCAATGTTGCTGTTTCTCCTTTTAACAATCCTTTAAAGTTTTAAATTTCTGAGCTTTTAATAACGAATCGAAATTCTGCATTCTCCGCCGAATTTTTGGTGCGTTTGATTGCTAATGTCTAGAAGTGTTACTTTTTCTGGCATAAACCACAAGTTTACGCTTAAGTGCTGATGTTTTCTTAAACTGAAGATTATAATTTAAATGTGGCCAGTTTCACAGTTGTCTTAACCACAGCATGTGATTGGTTGTGAATACTCCGAAAAATTTGTTTTTCTAAGTTTTTCGGATAAATGGTTTATTACTTCCAGTCGAAATACCGAAAGCAAAAAATGCTACTAATTTGTCAAAAATGGGCTGTATAACTATCGTTAATTGTCCATTACATTTGAGATGACAATATTGTTGCGGAGACGCTTTTTCCAAATTCCGTCTGACCGTAAAAATGAGTGGTTTGAGATCAGTGTACAGTGAATAAATCGAAGATGAAAGTTAATTATGCCAAGGAAACGTCTCAGTTTACGCGCAGTTTCCTGCAAATTCAACTAGTCATTAATCTTGGCACGATCCGTAGCAAACCTTTAAAAAACCTGGAAGACCATTTAAAAACGTGTTAAATGCTCCTCAAAGGTTCTTTAAGGTTCTTTATGCTCCTCAAAGGTTCTTTACGTAAGAAAACGCATAATTTAGACCTTCTAAAACCTTGCGTATATTTCTTGGAAAAAACTTTACTATGTATCTTTTAAAATAAAGTTTTGTGCTACTGAATTCGAATGATCTGAATTGTGCACAAATTGTAGTCTTTGAAATATCGTTGGGCTCAACTGGGATCTGACGAAACGCTTTAAGTCTAATGTAGTGATCTAGAATTTTTGGTATGCGAGCACACTATCCAGTAAACCTTCATATTTCTCATTGGTGATAATCTTTTTGTTTGTATGTGATGTGTGCCGGAAAGTTACGCTGGTGTGGTAGCGGTTGTATCAACGGTTATAATATTTAATTTTTGTAACCACGGGTAAATTTGTAAATTTCTTACTGTATCAAATATCACAACTAATGCCGATGAAGGACCGCGCATCAATTTGTCAGGTGTGAAAAGCTAAATACCATAGGATCAATCAAACGACTACTTTTTAGCTTCAATAATGGGCTTTAAAATGTCAGTTTGGATGACTGTCCAGGTAAATTTTCGTCTCAGTTCTAAAAGTTTGAAATTAGATGAGATGAACTAAACTTACTAATGCGAGTATTTGTAGTAAAAAGTGGAAGGTTGAAATTGTGGCGTGTTTTTTTTTAATTCGCTGATGGTTGAATAAACGAAATTTCTGCTCCAACATCATTAAAAAAATATTGTTTAAAGACATTTAATTTCACCAGTTTCATCCGCCGCCTTCTAAGAACGACCTAATGGTTTAATGATTTGAAACCACATGAATCTGAATCTATGTATTCCTGGTATTAAACTATTGCCAATTACACCAGCCTGTACGTTTACACTGAAACGGAGCTAAAATGAAGTTTGTTTTATCGAATGAGGATTTTAGCAGTCCCCACGTAGATTGATTGTGAAATTTTTTTACCGTGTCTTGTCAAATTGAGATTCATCCGTATATACATAGAATATGTTTCACAAAACTCCCTATCAAAATTCAATTTAATCAACCAATTACAAAACTCCAATCTATTATTATGGTCTTTCGGTAATAGTTCTTGAACGGGTATTTTATGGTGTAGTCGCCTACTGTTTTACTGATCAAAAAAATTGTTACAATATTAAAACTGTGAGAGGAAAAAAACACGAACGAAGAGCGCGGTTGTAATACTCCGTTGATTATCTAATCGTCAAATACCCAGTGAATTATAGATTTAACCAAATAAACAAATCACCTAGCAGATTCACAGCTCATATAGAAAAAACTGCTCTTAAACGGCGATCTCGGAGAAGAGTATTCCAGAATTAAACAAACAAATGACACACACAACCTTTCCTCTTGAAAGCTTTTTAAACCACAGAATTAATGTGACGTCATTGCAACATCCGTTATAAATTCATCTCGGTCAACTAACAAACCATACAAATAATAGTGCTGCTGAATTCGAGATTTGATTCTACGAAAAGAAAGAGTTTTACCTTGTTTTTGACAGTCCAACTAGACGAATTGTTCAAACAACTTTGCAACTTTACCGCACGGTTATATATGAGCGAAGGTCTTCACGTCGTTCCCAAAGATTTTGGGAATTTCAAGCAGTCAGCGCTGGAGAATGCAGAAAATAAGAGGAAACATGAATTATGTAGTTTTATGAATGCTACTGGAGTTATATTTCAGTTTAATCACCTTTTTTTATAACTGTAGCCCTTCCCTAGAAAAAGCTACTTTTGTTTGTATCATAGAAAGTACAGTAATCCCACAAAAGTTGCTGATCTTCCACAGATCTGGAAAATGTTGATTTCCTAATCTGGAAGTGTTGATTAGGCCCTACTTTACATAATATTTTACCGACAATTTTTTGAAAAAACTGCTGGATTTTACTAGAAATTTCTCTGGTGGTTCTATCAATAAGAGCAGAACTAATTTAGTAATACACCTCCATCAAATGCAGAAACCAAAACTTCATCTAACATGCATCTAACACGATAACTATAACTATAGTTTGAACTATAGTCAGCATTCCAACAAAATTGTATGCCTGGCATACTGGGATGGGTTGGGTGAAATTTTTTATTGGCTCATGTCGATCTGCGGATGATAAAATATTATCAGCATTCACGACTTAAAATTTAAGTTTGAGTTCAACGTCGTCGATATAACAAATAGAAAATTATATCCTATTGTCATCTGTGATTTATGAAATTTTGGAATGTTTGAGCAGCATTTCTGAGGCCATAGGGCACGCGAGCAAATTTGAAACATGGAAACATCCAATAAGATTTATACCAAAGTTATGTATATGGGGGTACCGATCAGGTAAAATACACACATTTAAACTGCGGTAATCCACATAAAAACGATAGCCTCCCGAATATCGTTTAGGCACTAAATATAGCGGCAATCAAACTGACGATACTGAGAGGTGACCGTACCCTACATGCATCATGTACTCAAATTCTATTTTTGTTATCGTATATATGCTAGTCGTTCAGGTCAGTAAAATAAGTTGCCCATAGCAGTGACTGTATCATGTACAAAATTTTATTTTACAGTTGCATCGCCACTGTTGTTCCAAAATGGAACTTGTCCATTTTGCCCATCAATACTGCAGGCAATGAAAAAAAAAATCAAGTTTTTGATTGTCTATCAAAAGCCGAACGTCCCTTGGCTGTAGGAAACCACTTAAATTTAAGAGAATCTATAGTATATGGACTTTATATTTAGGAACCTGTTAGAAAACAGCTATGGTACAAAATTAAGTGCTCACACATCATTGTACACCAGAAATATTATCAAAGCCAAAATAAAAAAAATCTCCTTGCATAATATAAAAATCTCTTTGATAATATTCAAAAAGATGGCGGAAACTGAATAGTCGGTGTTTGTAAAGTCTCTCTAAAAAATTTTAATATTATTGCTAATTAATATAAGTGATACATGATGATTAATACTAATTAAATAAAGTAAATCATAAAATTCAATTTATTGTGTAATGTACAAACATTGAACTTATATACATGTGCATTCATTAATACTATGGTTGAATAATACACAAAATGTCTGCAAGTGAATTTCAAAATGTCTGCAAGTGAAAGTTGAAGTTTTTGTTTTTGGATAAATTCTAATTAATTAATTTATTTGAAATTAATCGCCGGTGCATATTAATACACATAGTGCATATTATACACAAATTAACAATTAATTAAGTGAATGAAATAACTTGTTGCAAATGTGTTATATTTGCGTATTTCTATTTTGAAATCATATGTTGTGAATATTTCTTTATTATGTGATATACTGTTGGATTGTAAAATTACGCTATATTTTATCATCATCATTTAAAATACCTAAATACTGATTTGATTGCCTTTATTGTTACAGTAACGTCCACACATGTCCATTTGGAAACATGACGAACCTTGATTTAAAATTTAATGATTTTGCTACAAGCATTAAAAATGATTTATTGCTATGTCTGGACAACCACTTGAAAGAATTTAAGACTGAGCTTGATCAATTAGTGAACAAAGTTACTAAATTGGATGCGCAAGTTGAGTTAATAGAGACCCGCATTGGGGATTTTGAAAAAGAGGAACGACTTCGTGCCTTGTATTGAATGGTATCCCAATTACAACAAATGAAAACTTGAACAATATAGTTCACAAAATTGCTTTAGCAATTGATTATAGTACACCTAATACGATCTGTCAGGTGTTCCGAATAAAAAAAAAATTAAACACTGCAATAACAACTCCACCTATAATTGTAAAATTTTTTGTCAAATCATCGGCAATTGAATTTTATCAAAAATATAAATTGAAAAAAAGTTTAACTTTGAATGATATTGGGATTAACTCCAACCAACGAATATATGTAAACGTCGGCCTGACTACTGCCAATAGTCGTATTTTAAACGCAGCAAAAAAATGTCAAAAGTTGGGGAAAATCAAAGCAGTTTATGTTAAAGCTGGGTTAATTTATGCCAGTAAGACGACTTCATCGAAATCAGTTTTATTGAAGAATATGCTTGATGACGCCGTCGTTATACTTCCAGCTACATTAATGAATCAGTGTACTACTGAAAATAAAGCCTTTAATATAGAGAGCCCTACTAATATTATTATAAGTTCAAGTGGGGTGGTTAATTCGGCAGTAACAACAAGATCAAAATCTTCAGTAGCTAAATAAAATATCCTTATGTTTATTTTGTTGTACATCATTATTTTTACTTATTTTTATTTCACTATTATTATTATTATGTATTATATATTAATGAATTACTTACTCTAGTATTGTACTATTGTATTATTTCCAAGAAATCATTTTCTTTCATTTTAGATGCTCTCATGTATTAATAATTTAAGTTTTGTGAATTTATTAAATGAATTAGTTTCTAATTATTTCCATTTATCATACATAGATTGTTAGTACATGTGGATGCATAGTCTAATTTATTTAAATTTGTTTGTGTACTTATATTAGTTTTTGGAGTTAGACTTAGCAGAAGTGTTATTATGGATAAACAAAATAATAGGTTAATGGTAAAATTGTTATTATTAATATTATTATTAATATTATTATTATTATTATTATTATTATTATTATTATTATTATTAGTATTATTATCATTATTATTACATTCTGATGAATATATTATTTATTCTTTTTATCTATTTTATTATTGTTATTATACTTATGATTATATTAATTTTATTTTATTTAAATTTTTAGATGTTAGTGTGTATCTCTGTCTGTTCATCAAGATAACATCAAGTTTCTATCCTGGGTTGATGTGGTGTTCATCTTATGGTTAACAATAAAGCTTTTAATTGCAGCTCCATTTCTGTTGACACGGCAAATTGTGTTATCAAGTCATCTGGTATCAAAAGTGTTAACAACCTTAAATTTGCGTATTTCAATGCCAGAAGTATCAATATTGATAGCAAATTTGCTGAAATTCTGAGGTTGATCGATGGAGTGGACCTTCATATTATAGCCGTTACTGAAACTTGGCTTAAGCATTTGGTGTCATCTAAGACCATTCAAATACCTGGTTTCATTTTAATTAGAAATGATCGCACTAGTCATGCTGGTGGTGTTGCCATATACGTTAGGAATAATATAAAGTGGAGAGTTATTGATAAATCTGTTAGTGATCCTATTGAGTTTTTATTCATTGAAGTGTCGTTTAGTGTAAATAAACTCCTGGTTGGAGTTGTTTATAATCCAAAAGGTGGCAATGTGGATTCCTTAGAGAATCTCTTTTCTGTCCACACACCTTATTATCAGCAGATTATAATTGCTGGTAATTTTAATATTGATATGTTGAAATCTAATTCAATTAGTTCTGGCTTTAAAAATGTGCTTGATTCACAAGATCTTTCATTTTTACCTTCGGACCAACCCACACATGTATGTGATTTTCATTCTAGTGCTTCATTGCTTGATTTATTCATTATTTCAGAGGCATCTTCGATCGATAAGTTGTTGCAACTTGACCTATCAATATTTGATCATGATTTCATGTATCTAGCTTATAATCTGCCGGTTCCTCCAATTGATTATTCATTTAGTTTTCGATCCTTTAAGGATATTAATTATAAATTATTGTTTGCTGATTGTCAAAGTCTTAATTGGGATCTGTTGTTTGATTATTACTTAGTTGATGACAAGGTAGCAGTCATTAATGACTATTTGTTTCATTTATTTGACAAGCATGTTCCGGTAAAAAAAATGGTTAAAACAGTGCGGACTACTCCGGTTTGGTTTAGTGCTAGTATTAAAATAGCAATTTCTGATCGTGAAATTTTTTATAGAATATGGAAGGGTAACAAGACTCCTGAAAATCGGATTAACTTTCTTAGATCCAGGCGAAAAGTTAAACATTTAATTAGGGTAAATAAAAGCAATTATATAAATGGACTACTAGATCCTGGGTTACCGTCACGTAAACTATGGAATAATATTCGCTTCCTTGATCTTTCGAAAGATGCGCCGCCAAACCCAAATTTTTCCGTTACTGAATTAAATCAATTTTTTGTGAATTCATTACCTTTAATTGCTACGCCGGGGTCATTGAATTTAAGTGATGTTGGTAGCCCTGTACCTACTAGACATATCTTTAATTTTCAAACTGTTGATGAAGCTGCTGTTTTATTAGCAATCAATTCTATCAAGACTAATGCTATTGGTGATGATGGCATCCCACTAAGATTCATAAAACTAATAATTCCTTTAGTTACTCCGTATATTTGTCATATAATAAACACGAGTATTGCTGATGCAGTATTTCCATCTCAGTGGAAAATTTCTAAAGTGATTCCTATACCTAAAACGTCTCATCCTAAACTGATTAGTGACATGAGACCTATTAGTGTTTTGCCAGTGTTAGCTAAGGTGATTGAAATTTTAATGAAAAATCAAATTACCGAATGCTTTAATACTAATAATATGTTTATTCATTTACAATCTGGTTTTCGAGCTGGGCATAGCACGACGACAGCCATGTTAAAGGTAACTGATGATATTTCTACATCTTTGGATGATGGTCAAGTTGTGTTTCTTATCTTGCTTGATTTTTCAAAGGCGTTCGATATGTTAAATCATGAAATATTGTTATACAAATTAAAGTGTATGTATGGTTTTTCCAATGAAGCTATTAAATTGGTACGAAATTATCTTTTAAGACGAATACAGTACGTGAATTATAATGAAGAGCAATCTTTTCCTATTGAGACCAAGTGTGGCGTTCCTCAAGGGTCGGTCCTAGGGCCGCTACTATTTTCGATTTTTACTAATGATATTGCTAAAGTAATTTCACATTGTAAATACCATTTATATGCAGATGACCTGCAGATTTATTTGAATAGTAATATGGGTTTTATCGACCATACTGTGGCGCTCATTAATAATGATTTGCATTGTATTTCTAATTGGACCAAAGCAAATGGACTTGCTTTGAACTCAGCTAAATCAAAAGTAATGCGCATCTATAGAGGAAAAAGCAATTTGCCATACCCGAGATTTGAGTTGAATAATGAGTTAATTGAATATACTAACAGTGTGCGTAATCTTGGTTTTATGTTGACTTCTGAGTTTGAGTGGGATTTACAGGTTAATCACATTTGTTCTAATATATATTCTGGTCTGAAGCGACTTTCCAAATTTAAGCACGCTACTCCTATCAAAACCAAAAAGTGTATAGCTTACTCATTACTATTTAGTCATATTTTATACTCAGATTTAGTACTTGGCAAACTTGATTATAACTCCAATAAAAGATTACAAATTGCTTTTAATTCAATCACTAGATATGTGTATAATGTGTCGAGGTTTGAACATATTACACCCTACTCGAAATCTTTGTTGGGTTGCACATTTAACAACTATTTGAAATATAGGCAATGTGTATTAATTTTTAATATTATTAATGGTAAGTGTCCTGAATATTTTCGTAACACTATTCAGTTAGCTCGTTCCAATAGATGTGTAACGTTAATCCCACCTCGACATCGTACCACCTTTCGTGCCTCATTTGTGTTTGTTAATGGAGTTCAAACTTTTAATAGCTTGCCTCATAATCTTAGAAGAATTTCACATCCGTCCCAGTTTAGAATCAAATGTTTAGAGTACTTTTCTTTACGTTAATGTTTCATATTAGAATTTGGCTTAATACACACTTTCATCTCCTTTGTTTATTGTTATTATTATTATTATTATTATTATTATTATTATAATTATTATTATTATTAATATTATTATTATTATTATTTTTAATTGTAATATTGAATTAGTGATAGTTGATTAATTTTATTAGTCTTTAAATATTAAATATAAAATTTTTGTAAGTACTCAATTCGTTAATGTTGTGCACATTCAAATATGGACTGTGATAGTCTGGTGCGCACTTTGAATAAATAAATATAAATAAAAATAAATAAATAATATGGATAATATGGATTACTCACCAGTCGATGGAAATACCGTTAAGACGGTATTATCAATTAAAAAATAAGAATCAAAAACATTAACTCAGAAACCCTCTGAAATTGAATTGTCGGCAGCCAAAGAATTCCTACCAAAACTGGCTAACATTATTGAATTTGGTAGCTATACTCCTGATCAAGTATAAAATGCAAACTGGCCTATTCTTGAAAATAATGCCTAGATGTAGCAAAATCCCAAAAATGTGCTACAGTAGTGTTAAGGTAGCCAAAGACCGGATCACCTTTTTATTTTGTAATAACGCCTGTGGAAATCGTATACTTAAATTTTACTCGTGACTCGATCTCTAAAGCAACGATCGATGAAAAGTGTACATTTCAGGTGGCCAACGACAAGGCCTAGGTGACAATTCAAATATTTATGGATTAGTTATACAACTGTTTTATAGCTGAGGGTCGGTGCTACATGACGACAAAGGTCTTAAATTTATGCTTCTATTAATAGTAATAATTTTTTGGCATACTTATTGCTGATGTGTGTGGGTTGCATACTCTTTGCTAATATCTGCAAAAAAAGACTGCAAAAATAATGCAACTACGTAGCATGGCGTAATGAATTCATGGGTGATGTGAATAAGAGCAGCCAGTTTATTCTGGAGAGATTTATTACAGAGTATGGTAATCCAGAACCATGGGGCTTCGTAAATAAATTCGGTGCAGGAAGACTTAAATCACTAGAAGTTTTCAATACCCTAACAAACACAGATGACTTGACAACTACTTATTAGGAGGATACCATAAAATGTTGGTTGAGCGCACTGCTTATTGATGACATAGTGACAAGTGATACAGATTCACATAAGGAACTTAGAGCTTGGAAGAATTGTAGCTGTAAGGTAGAGCTGTATGATAGAACTGTAAGATGGAGTCTGCTAAAACAGTAATGATCAAATTTAAAGGATCACTTTATACCAGAAGACAACCTTTGGTGTCTGTGAATGCAGTGAGAATTAAGATGATTAAAACTGTAAAATGACTTAGAGTAGATTTTGACGAAAGGCTTGGTGTTATTTCACATGTCAAAAGGATTAAGCTAAAGAAAATTGAGGCCTTAGAAATATTTATTGATATTACTAAAACTTACAGAACGATACGAGAACGAGAACGTGGTGTTGCAAGCTGAACAAATAGAAGCAAACCTTATTTGTTCCTTCAAGAACCAAATACAGAAATCATCCATTGCATAATGGCAACGGATGATTTCTGTCCATTGCATAATGGCAATGAAAGATGGAACCATTCGATGGATGGCCGGCAACTTTTAGTTTACTATGTTTCTTTTAAAGACACAAACTAATTGGCACTTCGACCCACCAGCATCATCACACTTTGATGGCATATTTGAGGCTGCTGTGAAATCAATAAAATTTACCTAAGAAGAACACTCACTAATACATCACTCAAATATGAAAAGATGGGCACATTGCTCACTCAAATCAAGACACTGATAAACATGAGCTCCTATATATTACATCGGATGATGATTTTAACCCGCTTTCACCAGCTCACTTCTTTGTTGGGCACTCATTCACACCATTCTAGATGCAGATTTGACGCACCTCAAATTAAACCATTTGGCTATATTCAGCGGCTGCGTCAGAATTTTTGGAAACAGTGCTTTAAACATACCTGGAACCCGGAATAACTGCCAAGGAAAAAAGGCATATCCGTTGGATAAAAGGCTTGATCTTAGTGCAACATTAACTCAGATATTGATGGCCAAAATAGCATCATACTTTAAAAGGTTTCATTTAAGCGAAACGAGCAGCTGTGAGTGAGGCCATGCATCAGGAAATCAAACACGACCGGGCGAGTATGTATAAATGCAGACATTTGTACGCACGAAAACCATAAAATGATAATAGCAATAAGTATATTCGTGCATTGGTGTATGACGTTTTCTATGGCAGCGTTAGCATCTCGACTGAAATCCATCTGTCCATCTGTCATTCCATTATAATTATGTGTCACATGTGTAAGTTTGGTGGTTTTTCTGTTGCATATGGTCGTAGCATTAGTGATTCATACTGGGCTGGGCCATATAGTTTTATATAAAGGCATTGACTGAATCGCGTTTACGGTCTTATTTCTGGATTGGTCTGTGGAATGCATGATAATAGCCCGTATCAGGTATGAAAAGGTATGTCGCATTAGTGACGCCGCTTTTCATGTTAGCAACCTTTTAAGAAACATTATCTAATATTATATTATATTAACAGGATTTTAGGACTGCTTTTTTTTGGGTTCTTAATCCCAAAAAAGTCAAATTTTGAGATTTTGATATTTTTAGATTATAATATCACCGGAATTTGGTACCGTTAAGTACGTCATTCTTATTTTGAATATACCAAACCACCAGTCAAACGTTATTAATTGAATGATATCATCGAATTAGCTCATTATATCCGCAAAGGTAAAACAAAATAATTCCAAAGCTCATTAAAGTTAATAGCAAATTAGAATAACTCCGCAATATTAAGGTTAATGGCTTTCATTAATATTTTAACCCAGTTATTGATGCTGTTTTAAGTGTTGTACACATAAGACCTACAATTTATTGCCACCCCATTTACGGATCTATCGTATACGTATTACGAATAGTAAAAAGCTCAGATATAGTACAAACTTTTATTAAAATAAAATAAAAACCCAAACTTACGGCAATTAACTAAATTAATTGTTACTATTATTATTATTACTATCATCATGATACAATATAAAGCAAAAAGCGCGACCAAAAAAAATTGGAAAACTCATTAAAATCTCTTCCTTAGCGCGTTCGAGCTTTATGCTTATTTTTTTTTTTGTGCTTATTTAATTTATTTTAATTGAGTGATAAAAAGATATATTTAAACATTGTTACGTTTTTACTTTTCTTATCGGTTCGTTTTTTTTTATGTTACATCATTTTCATTTTCCATTTCGGCTGGTTTATTCATTTCCCGCTTTTTTTTATTGTAATTATTATTACAACTATTTAATGTTTGGTGTGTGTGTGTGTGTGTGTGTGTGTGTGTGTGTGTGTGTGTGTGTGTGTGTGTGTGTGTGTGTGTGTGTGTGTGTGTGTGTGTGTGTGTGTGTGTGTGTGCTCTCGTATTTTAGTATACATTCGACTTTTGACTTTTATAAAAAAAAATTTCTCGTGCTAGTTCTACTTAATGAAATTGGAAAATGCAATGACTTTTATAATCTAGCGATGACATAAGTTTTACGAGAGTATGGCATGTTTTTGGTGATTTAATACGAAAAAAAAGCTTTTTAATTCCATCATCATTATAAACTCGTATATACGACCATACATGATGGACATCAAAGAAAACTGCACGATTGTACCACATTTTGTCTCATCGGAATAGTTTTGTTTGTTCATTTAGATGTTACAGGTAGCTATTAAATCATTGAACATAATATACATCCATGAAATGAAACTTTGTAAGTTTATAATTTTTATGCAAATGACGATAATATATTTTTTATGAGCGTATAGCATGTTTACATCATTTAAACTTTATGATTCGAATACATAACCTAAAAAAAAAAATGTTGCGACCAACCCAATCGAGTTGTTATATTAAATAGTTGGTGTGTGTATATGCTTACAGTTCAAGGTATTTAGGTAGGTTTTCAATTGTTTTATTTATGCAGGAAATACAAACCAAGTCGTAAACATTATGTTTTAATATTTAATTGCGTTTTTGAATCACATCTACAGTGAACGTGTACTTAGTATCGTATAATATATTCGTATTAAGCATGTTGACCACAGTGGACGTTTTAACGATAGTTCGTGTTTTTTATAAATAAAAGATTTAACTAAAAAGGCTAAACGGTTTAAGTTATTAACATTTTTAAAACTTTAGCTTTTGCAAACCTAGAATCGTCTATAACAGATGTTGAAAATCAAAAATAAGACCCAGACACGAGGTTACTGAGATCTGTCAGAATACTTGCGCGATTATATTTGCCAGCAGTAGTTATGTAGGATGTGAAAACTTAAGATCGACCTTAAAAACGTATACTGCCATTTATATCACAATTAGAATATGATTCTGCCACTGTTTCCTGACGCAGCCGCTGAGTATATTGCCACCTGGAAAAATGGTTAAATTCAAGGTGCGTCAAATCTGGATCAGTGTACTCCGTAGGTAAAATTTTATTGATTTCACAGCAGCCTCAAGTATGCCATCAAAGTGTGGTGATTGTGTTCCAATTAATTTGTGCATTTGAATGAAACATAGAAATAGAATTATCCTTGACGATGTTTAAGAATGCTTGAAGTTTTTTGTTGGCTCCGATGAAGTTAGAGCCATTGTCGTATGAAAGATATAATAAATCTTTCAGTTGACATATCGCTGGTTGGTTCGATATGGACTGTGTTGGCGTTGTAGCAGATGAAAGGCTTTCTACTATTTAGAGCTTTAATCCACTACATGCTGTTATCTTGTTGTGAGTAAAATTCCCCTTGCTGCGACGTCAGCTGGATTCTGTGATTTAGTGTCTCCAATATTTACGCGCATATGATTCGATAACTTGTGAAACGCGATTACCTTTGAAAGGTCCCAAATTTTTACACTTAATTT
This sequence comes from Tipula confusa, assembly GCA_963556175.1. Classification (NCBI taxonomy): domain Eukaryota; kingdom Metazoa; phylum Arthropoda; class Insecta; order Diptera; family Tipulidae; genus Tipula; species Tipula confusa. The sequence goes on from OY744475.1 coordinate 6,813,913, forward strand.
TACTTTGGCTATTGAAATTTGTTCAACAGTCGTGACTTAGTTGTCATCAATTGAAGTTATTGCACAAATTACTGCGATGTACGCATTCTTTCAGACATTTTTAGTTAGTGTAAGCTTTTCATCAGGTTGATTTTATAGGATTCTAAAATATTCCTAGGACTCTAACATTTGTCTGGTCTTGGTTCTTCCTTTAAGTCCATGACATCAGCTTCCTGATTTGCACCAGTCATGACGATGCAACATAAAAGGCTCATACAATAGCAGCGGATGGCAATAGAAAGTTAACCTCACATTCATCGGCCAGTTGACGAATAATCCTTGTGATAAAGAGGGTGCGGTTGAAGTGCCATATTTGACGGTCAGTAGTAATCATTGTTTAGCACTGCGGTTTGAACTTGCCGTGACATAATTTTGGGTAGAATTAATGCCTCCATGGTATATGGGCTTACAAAACATAGTCGGGATGTTACTTTCAGATCTATTTGATCTATTTGATTTTGGCAGTTCAGACCAAGCTTTTGTAAAATAGCTGGTGTAATGAAAGATATCATTATAGCAGAATCTAGCAGGACACAGCATTGCACTTTGGATATTAATCAATGCGGTTTGTGTAAGCCCTTTTGAAATGGCATTGAAGCTTGTTTGCGTCGTTCTTATCGTGTTAGATGCATAATGACCACCGATGCACCAAATAGGGCAAAGTATGGTATTATAGAGAAGATGGTTTCCAACTGAAAACAAAAACTCAGTGTTTGATCGTGACATTTTAACTATTTAACGGAGTGTCGTAACTTTATTATACATACTGATCACAGTCCATTACTTGCGACATGCAAGTTACATAAAAGGTAAGAGTAATAAAGTGGCATATACCCATCTTCAACGCTGCATGGGCTTTAGGGCCACCTTTCCTTTGAAAAGATCAAGAAAGCGGCATTATTTACGAATAAATTAAACAAATTAATTTCGACATGTGGCCTACCAAAAACAAATTGTCTACGCCAATGACCCTAACTTTTACAGTACCAACTCAGAGCTGCACAAACTGTTTTAATTTCTACAAAGTTCCGATTTTCAAAGAAGTTCCAAACATGGCAAGTGTCACAATAGTCAACATAAAGGAAGATAACATTACCTCACTTAAATGTAAATTGGGCAAGGTTAACTGATACGCACAGTATCACACTCATGGTATATGACGTCAGAACTGCGATTGGTGAATTTTAATTGTAACTCCTCCTAGTAATATATATATTGGTATTAAAATAATCATAACAAAGCAAAGGGAAAGATTATGAATAAAAATATCAAAAAAAATCTACATTCCCACAGGAACTTAACATTTGTTATATTTGTGTTTGAGTATCTCCCATGGCTATACACATTTGAAACCACTAAAAAATTCTAATAAATGAAAAACATACAAATAAAAACTTCATATACTGTGCGGTTTTTATTAATTTTCCCAGAAGCAACTTATACTGTGTTTATATGGTAGAAAATTTTTCATTTTTTTTTCACCCATTTTGGGATTTTCATGTAAAATGATGATACAAAGTATTCAGACAACTCATATTACGTACAAAATCGAGAATAGTTTATAATCTTACCAAGTTTTTGTGGTTAAAAAAAATTACACGATTCCATTGGTAGCAGATTGTTTCGAGTTTTTAAATGAAAATTGTCACATGCTTAATTATATGATTTAGTCGATTGTATCACGTCAAAATTAAAATTTGTCTGGCAACTTTAATCTATATATAGTGCAAAGCTATTTGAATAGCATAAGTGTAAACATTTTTTCCAACGGAATGATGATATAAAAGAAAATTCTTTTCTAAAGAGTAATAAACTATACATGTACTAAAAGCGGGTGAACATACACACAAAAGCTAATTCATATAGAATTTTCATAAAAAAAAAAAATCTTTTCCTACATATTTGTTAGTATATGCCTATATACCAAAACTGTGTCTGAATAAATTAATTACAGTTTTTTTTAACACCCTATTCAAACATATACATATAAACAATTTTGCTGAACCATCAAAAATACATAATTTTCCATTCAAACTACAAAGAATATGTAATTAGTCACGATTTTTCCAATTATAAGTTACTTCAATGTTTTTCATTAGCGTAACACCATTGAAAATGTGTATTGTAAAAATTTAAAGCCAACACATTTTTTTTTGCCATTGAAATCCTCTCGACTAACATGAACCCATTGACTTTTTACATAGATATCAACTGTAAAAAAAAATTAACTTTGGCATTTTCATTTTTACTATCGAATTTTCATGAAAATATCACACAACAAAAATGTTCAACTCGTTTTGTACGTATACGTAAAAAAAAATTAAAAAAAATTAACAGATTGAAAATTTTCTAACCGAGATAAAACACTAATTCTCAATTCACTTGTATCATCTATCCACATATTACGTAACGTAATATATATATATATATATATATATATATATATATATATATATATATGTATCAGTGGCGTAGCGTGGTTCGTAGAGGTGGGAAAGATTTTTTTTTTTTTAAATTTCGGAAATTAAATTAAATTTAAATTTTATTTCCAAGCGTCGATCCGAAACGGCAAATCAGCAGTTATCACGATTAATGGCAAAACTCAGCGTAATGAAATATACTTTATATTGGTTAATATTTGCCTTCACTTACTGGTCGAAAAGATACTGAATACTCCATATAGAAAGCAGCAAAAGATAAACAGCACCTATTAGAAAACCTATTAGAAAAGCAAAAGATAAACAGCACCTATTATAACGGAAGCTATGACCAAAACAAACTTATTACTGAGAAAAACTGTGAATAAAAATGTTAATTTAGTATGTCGATCGAAAATAAACAGTAACACTCCGTGAGCTGAAAAAAATTAAAACGCAAAAATTGATCCACATCTTTACATCAACATACGTTCCAAGGCAGTGTTTACAACCAAACAAAAACTGAATTGATAAAAAGTCGTTCTGACCAATCAATATCTCTACTTCCAACTACATATTAGATCAAAAATTTTAAAAAACTTCTGAAAAAAATGAGGTTTATAATAGATGTTATTCCTTATTAGTATAAATTCAGAGAAAATCAAGTGACTCTAGAGCAAGAATAAAGTACAATCAAGTTACTTCAAAACATTCCCAAACGCTACTATAAAATTAAAAAAAATTACAGTCTAGAGTTCTCTAGCAAGCGTTCTACTGTACTTCCTATACACGCCAGCTATGCAACATTTGCTACTACATGTAACTAGTAACGTTATTACTAAATTTAAAATAACAAACATTTACTTATATCATATCACATAATATGGATAATTAGTTAGTATGGTAGATCATAGATGTCTCTGTAATATTTTATAGTTATTATTTAAGGCGACTTCACAGTTCACTTTCTTCGTTCATTCGTTCATTCGATTTTCTTCGTTCATTCAATGATTTTATTTTGACAATTCACACTTCTTTTGAAATTTCAGAACGAATATCGGAACGATTTGGTTTCCATCTTGTTTAAAATTGAAATCTTTTGACATCATTCATCTGATTTGTGATTAACAATATTGTGATTTGATAAACATATTGTGAGGTTTTAAATATAGTGAAATTCAATAAATATATTAAGTGATTTGATAATTAATATATAATTAGTTGCAATAAAATATTCAATATATTATATATTTGTTAATATACATAATATTTCCGCGTCAAATAATATTTTTCAAAACAAATGGCTTGGCTTTGTAACTTTCTCTTTTTATTCGTGAAAATTTTAACTCTTGTGAAAATTTTCTTAAGAAAGTCACATGACTGTTTTGAGCTATATAATTGGTTGAAAAAATTATTTTAATGCATGAATGTACGAAGAAATTGAACTGTGAAGTCGCTTTTATATAAAAAAAAATATAGGGGTTTTTGGAAAAACGAAGGAAATAATCGAAACGCTAAGAACGAAAGACGTATAGTAAAAAAAAACGTTTCCAGCCATCACACACAGAACTATATGTTTGGTGATATAGCACCGTTACTAACAGGAATTGCTATAGATATATCAGAACATGCCATTTCAATCTACAGCCATTACTAGAAATTCTGAAAGAACATATGAGGAATCATTAAAATTTTAATTACCGAATAATGTGCTGTCATACAAAGTTAATTTGCACATTTGAAAGATTACATAAGATTTCCTTTTCATTTTTTTTAATTGAATGCCTATTTGACACAACAAAATTAACAATTCCAATAACAAAACAAAATACAGTGTCATTTTAAATTTACGCATACTACAATTCAATTAAAATTTGGGCTACTTCGATATCATTAATATTATTAAAGAGCAAGTGTTTCCCTAGTAGAGGAAAAAATATTATATACACCGCGCTTGAGAAATGCTATTATAGCCCTAGCTCTGCGTCTCAGGTTAAAAACTTGCTCGGGTTTTGGAGCATACTTCTTAACCTTGGTATTTAATAAACATAACATGAATTTTTTTTTATATGATTATTTGTCTTGGCTGTCGATGCGAAACTTGACAAGGTGGTGGTTTTAAATTGTTCAGCACCAGTGTATTAAATCATTACTGTATCAACATACAAAATTTATTTACATTTTGGATTTTTTGTTGAATTAAAATATTGAAGTTTTTTACGCTACAATAAGCCTAAAAGAGGGCTATTAAAATAATTAAATTAATTTTCTAGATAAACGGAAAAAAGTAAGATTTGCTTCCGAGCATTAAAAAAAAAATAATTTGTGTGAGAGGCAATTAATGAAGATTATTGACTGATGAATATTCTTTTTTATTATTAGCGCTGTTCTTTGAAGTTACCATAATAACTAAAACTAAATTGCTGGTCAATTTTATAGCGTTATTAAAAATTAATTACAGATAATTTAGATAGACCATCCACACTTCGATGAATCTCTCAAAATCTCTAAATTCTGGGCCACTTACTTGTTTGCTGAATATCGACGACATTACTAAAGTTACTAAAACTGCACGGTATCTAATTTATGCAGATGATTTAAAAATTATTCTCCTTTTCACTGCATATCTGATACCACCAATTTACAGAAAGATGTTAATTGATTTGATTTATGGCCTGACCAAAATTTATTACTTTGAAATTTCAGTAAATGTAAGATAATGTCGTTTTGATATGCTTCATCGCACCGTGCGTTTAGGTACTATATAGGTTGTTTGACACGATGAAAATAATTAAAGGACCCTGACATTGTGTTTAAACAGATCTATCGTCTAACTTATATAAATTGAGCTCATCTCGGCTTGAGCTAACTTATCTAAACATAGAATTTTGAAGTGAATTTTGATAAAATTTACCAATCTGTATGAGCATATTTTGTCATTGATGAGGTAACTGCCACTTCAATAAATTTGACAAATAACGGCAATCACCATTTCTTAACTTCTATATTGATTCAATACTGTGAAAGAAATCTATCGACAAAATCTACTCCACCCATTCCTTTACTATACGCTTTTAACAGGTCTTAGCTTGGTATTTGGTAAATATAGCTCTTATGTTTTTAGCGAAATTTTTTTAGCATTTTCCACAGATTTAGCTGTTTTGCTGTTTAATAAAATCATTAGTTCTTTTAATTTTTTTTTCACACATATCATTGAATATTTTCCAGTTCGGTTTTCATGACTGATGTCTGTGACAAAATCACCGTCACTGCTCCAACTCGCAATCAGTTTATTCGAGCTGAACAATTATTTTTAAAATTTCTGTTTTTTAAATTCCATATTTTTTTTTTAAATTGTATGTCTTCTTAATGCGAAATATTCACATATTAGTTAGCAGTATTCGTTTGTTTAGATCGTCCTGGTCCCAATCATCATTTGCATTGTCATGAATTTATGAGTTAAGACAAAATCGTGTAGTAATTTATTGCTGATGTTACTCCTGTCAAGGACATAATCAGCTACAATTTCTTCGTCAGCTATTTCACCTATAGGTTTCCGGAGGTAAAATTACTATATCAGGTGACTACCATTCATCTTTATTTTTTTCCAACCGACCTCTCTATTTTTGCTACTTCAACAAAAGTATAATATGGTGTAACGATTCGTACACAGATTTGTCTTTGTATTTATTGTGCCCGTGCTGCCAGTTCCCTGCTAGCTGGCGTCGGCGTGGTGTGGGTTTTTCGGGTAAATACAACAATTTTAATTCAGCTGCATAAAGTTAAAATAAAATATGTTTAACGCTACTCACCAAACTCCACTTCCCTCCACACCCTGCAATCAATCAAAAAAATAATCCAAAAATTTACAAATTTACAAAATTTTACAAACAAAAGAATAAAATTTCTCTCTCAAACAACAATTCGATATTAACAATAACGGTTCGAATAAATAATTCAATAATTATATCATAATAACTTGACCGACTTTTTATCGATTTTAACGTTCGACGAAAAATAAATTCACCAACAATATACTTATAAAATATCAAAAAAAAAACTTTAAAAATAAAACTAAATCAACAAAAATACAAACAAACTTGTTCAAAAATAAATTACCATCCACAAAATACTATCACAATTTATATCATCGGATAAAAAGTCTTCTTCCAATGGTAAAAAATAAATTTAAACGGTAAAAAAAATTTAACCGGGATAATCTTGTCATCCAAAAAAACACACGATCAGCAGATAATAATTCCTACCAGCAGGTAATAGAATTGTTACACTCTTACTTGGAACGGTTAAAAAACATCCGTTACAATGGTCTAGCTATCTTAAAATCACCATCTTAAATGTGTTATACTCAAATATAGATGTCACTCCGGAAAGAAAGGAGTTATCAAAGTATAAAATAAAAAATCGTAGTAACCTAGTGTGTCCAAAAATAACCTTAAGTTTCGTTCTTTTTTTTCATTTTAAAGAAAGCAGTGCTTTCATTTCTTCTATGACTGATTCGTCCCTGCTTTGCTTATTAGATCTGATGTCATTACATACGTAACAAGATTTGCACCGATGGTGGAGCTTATAATTTTCCATTTATCCAAATTGAGCTTAAACATTTTAATACTAGACTAAGTGCTGAATATAATGGAGGCCTTTATCTAATAGTGAAAAATCTCAATTTATCGATCGTTTCGATATTATATTAAGTAGTAATAACAATGCTGCGATAATGCGGGATAACATGCAAACACTAGTAAATGTTTTATTGACTTAGTTTTCCAACATTTACCGAATTTCTAATGAGACAATGTCCTATACAATAAGCGATCATAATATCATGGCTTAAATTTCCTTTTCGATTTTGGCCATTTTTTTTTACTTTTTAGTATTATTTTTAGCAAATGTTTATTTTCATAAATTGCACTGTAACAGTTGTAACAGATCTATCGCCAAAACATAAACAAAAACATTTTGCTGCCGTTAGAGACTTTCTTATGTTTTATACCGGGGATCTACTTGCGCAACCGCCATAAGTAGCCGTTTTGGTTAATTCTCGTTTTTTGCTTAAATCAAGATAAAAAGGCTTTGGTTAAAAATACAAGGATTGCTAGTTGGATAGACAACATAATCATTTCTTAAATAATACTTATACCACAAAAGTGGTGTTGCTTGGTAAAAAATGTTTTAGATGAAAAATGATTTTTCCAGTTAGTTCTTTTGTTTTAGTGCTTCTTTGCTTCCAAGGGCTCTACGCCTCTGATGTTTATATATATATATATATATATATATATATATATATATATATATATATATATATATATATATATATAAATAGATAAAAAACTGTTGTGGAAAAGTTTTTCTATTTGTTTTGTTGCTACTGGATTTTTGTATTTTTTATTTAATCCTACTTGCGGTATCCTACGATATTTTTCCTTTTCAATCTTTCAAGTTTAAAAATTACTTTATATATGTTTCACAATAATAAAAGCTTTTCTTAGTTTGTTGTTTGAGTTTTGCGTTCATGTTAGGTGGATAAATGTATTCTTAAAGAATTTTTATTTTTTCAAAACTGATATCATTCATCCGTGATGATTCCAAAAAATAAAAAATAAAAATAAAATTATGCACGAAGTTGTGATTCTTCAAACTTGGTGTGTATGTGAGTGTGTGTGTCTATATACTTATATGTATATATTTTGTGATGTATATTCCGCAAATGGAATGTTAAAAGGAAAACTTATCATCCAAAATTTAAAAGAAAATGAGTGATCGAAATTGATTGATGTGGTATTTAGGAAGAATATACATACATATATAAATAAAAAAAGGCCAACGAGAAAATCAAATGAATTTTCATTGGATCCATATCAACGATGTGAAAGGATACAAAATCTCAGTTGAAATGATTTGGTAAGATTGTGGTTTTTTTTCCATATTAAAATTTTGAATAGAAAATTGGTTTGAATGGGCCTACATTTTTAGGTATATAATGGAAACTGTAAATTGGTAAATTAACTGTAAGTTATTTTTTATATAATACGGTTAAAGCGATTATATTTTCTACATTTGCGTAAATAAAAGGATAAAATTAATCTAATCCTAAATACCATATCGTCTTTAAATCAATTTACATTATATATATATATATATATATATATATATATATATATATATATATATATATATATATATATATATAATATATATATTGATACATAATACTGTTATTGTAATCAACAAATTTAGAAAATTTAAATTCCGAATTTATTCTGAAGCACTTAAGAAACATAAAAATAAAATAAATTTATCAATTTATTTTGACAACATACATCTTGCTAAGCCACAATATAAAATTAAATAAGAAATTAATTTTTTTTTTTAAACATTTATACCCAATCGAAAAACAAACAATAATTTTCCAGCACATGAGGAAAATCAATTTTTGTTTTGGTAAAACAAAACAAAAAATAATAAATCAAGCAAGAACATTTTTCAACTATACAGAATCAATTTTCTTTAGTATACATATATGTGTATGTACATATGTAGACATATCTTAATTTCAAATGGACCAATTGTTTTCTAATACACAAGACATCATATAATTTAAACAATTTTAATGTTTTTAAGATTTTGAAAAATAAATTGGAAATTTTCCTTTTTTTTATTTTTTTATTAATGGACATCCTTGATATTATATTTCAGGATGTAATCTAAATAAATTTGTTCAAGTATATAAAACCATTTCTTATGTGTACATTAGTAGTCGTTATTACTTTGTGTATTAATAAATCAGAAAAAATTAAACATCTTATTCCTCGATGGCTGGTGGGTGGGAGCCGGAAGTTGGTAGTGGGAGTATTAACTTAGAAAATTAGTTTACTGTTGTTTTCCAAAACTTGTATCTGTTTTATAAAACTATGGGTTCTAAAATATATATATATATATATATATATATATATATATATATATATATATATATATATATATACAGATATATATATATATATATATATATATATATATATATATATATATATATATATATATATATATATATATTTATATATATATATATAATACATAATATTTTATGCCTTAAATTCAGTTTGGGTTAGTGTTTTGTCAAATCTTAATGATTAATTAATATATTTAAAGTTTTTTTTGTGTAATCAAAGCTAATTAAATTAATTATTTGATAAAAAGTGCCATTAATAAAATTGTTAGTGCCGGCAAAATATTAAGCAACCGGACACTGTCAAATTTATTGAATATAAATATAACCTGCAAACAAGTATATACTATAAAACCAAGACTCAAACCAATTCTTCACCATAATTAGAATATTTCGTAATTTATTTTGGTATTGAACCTATTGTGCGGAAAGAAAGCGAAAGAAATTAAACAGCAGAACTTATATTTGATTTAATAATTTACAATGTCTAACCGATGTAAAAAATGTAACACATCAAGTTCAATTCGTGATATGCTGCGATGTTCCGGTGATTGTAAGTGCTGTTTCCATCCAAAATGTGTGGATCCTTTGATGGAAAATTGGTTCAAATTTTTTATAGATTTGCAAAGTTTGTGTGTGTGCCGATTACCATAATTTATCTGGAGAGCTGTAACAATTAAAAGAACCGCTTTCAATGGTTTCAGCAACTGTGACTCCGCTAACAAACACAGTTATCGATGGGTTTACCAACTTAAAGGCTGATCTCTTTGCGAATATTGTTGCATAAATCATCTTACCCTGTACATCATTAAATCCAGCCCGCTCAATTGGAGTGTATTGTAGGATCATCCACCAATGTTGATGACCAAGTCAAGTCTGTGCCTGATAAAAAGTTCATCTACGTTTCCAGATTTATTAATACAACCACTTCGGATGCATTAAAAAAATTCTTATGTGAATGACTACCTGTTGCTAAAGATGTTTTTGATTGCAAATTGCTTGTATCAGCTAATCAGGATGTAAATCAGTTTAACTTTGTCAACAAAAAGAGAGAGGGGATAACTTTACTTTATAATCATACAGTAACAATTCAATAATTCAAAAATGTATGGAACCAAAAATATATATATAAACGGAATTATTATTTCTCCCTTATTCAACGTCCAGTGGATCAACGTCCAGTGGAAGATTGGATTCTAGCGGTTTTAGTTGGTTTTGCGTTCCGATCTTCGTAGTATAGAAACTTCCCTATCTTGACCCATTTGTGGTTGGTTAATGTTATGTGGTGGTATTAAACAACTCGAACTTGGTTCGACAACTTGGTCGCGGGAGTACCAAAGTACGCTGTTTACTTCGATGATGTAATTGTTTCTAGAGAAACAAACGAGGAGCATATGTCAAATTTAACCGAATTTTTTAATCGATTTTTTGAAGAATTGGGGTTACGATGTAAACGAGATAAATGTAAGCTGGCGGCGGAATATATTGAATATGTGGGTCATGTTATCAATGCAGTGGGTATTTTACCTTCTGAAAAGCGTCTAGATGCACTCAACTAATGCCGCGACCAACAAACTTGAAAGAAGTTGAAGTGTTCATCGCTAAAATAAATTATTACAATAAATGTATTCAAAATTTTTCATCGGTTGCCGCACCATTAAACGAAATTCGACACAAAAACGTTCCATTTTCTTGGAGAGAACGTCAGGAAGAATTGTTTCAATCATTAAAAAAATTAATTATCAACGCGTTTAGTTCATTATAACGAGGAATATCCTGTAATTTTAGCTACAGATGCTTCATCAATTGGGATTGGCGCTGTTATTTCTCTTCGATATCCACATAGCTCAAAGAAACCAATTGCGTTCGTATCTAAAACTCTGGATGCCAATCAACGGTTATATAGTCAAATTGAAAAAGAAGTTTTGTCAATTGTCTACGGAGTGCCTAAATTCCGTCAATACTTGTCAGGGCGGAGTTCCGAACTTCTCATCGATCATCAACCGTTGACGTCACTTTTCAATACGAATAAGAGATTACCTGTCATGACCTTGCATCGCATTCAACGATGGGCTTTCCTTCTTTAAGGATATACAATCATATATAAAAGTACCACCAGCATGCTAATGCTGATGCACTTTCACGATTTCCTATGGGTCCAGAGAAAAATTTTGATGATTTCGAATCAAACTTATTTAATGTTCATCAGATCAATCAGGAGATCATTAAAGATTTTCCAATAAACGAAAAATTGATCGAAAACTCTACGTCAAAAATTGGGTCAAGACACAATTGGGTCCACAATTGGGTCAAGACAGGGAAGTTTCTGCACTACGAAGATCGGAACGCAAAACAACTAAAATTGCTAGATGCCAATCATTATTTAATAATTTGCTACAATCTGATATCTGGCCAACTCGAGTATTAGTTCGTAAATTTGTTAGTCGTTAAAAAAACTCATTTCCAGTAGAGCTAAAGTAAATTTGTCTTCAACTCGTAAATCAAATACTTTTTTTTCTAATTCTCATGTAAATATTAAATCGTCTAGTCAAATTTATTTTTATTATCAGAATGTGTGATTTTAATTTTCCTAACTTATCATGGGTGCCAGGCTCTCGCGGCATGGTGCCGAAATTATCTACATCAGTTATTGAATCTAATCTTATTGATGCGATGTCGTCTACGGATTTAATTATTGTTTAGAGGAAAGTCACGATTGTTTGGTTAAGAACGATGAGCATCACAAATCTATTCTGCTTGGTATTGATATTAGCTATATGGAGTTCATTTTACCTGTTAAATCGATAATTTTGGACTTTATAAAAGGTAATTACGTTGGATTGAATTCTTTTTTGTGTAATTTAAATTGGATTGAGCTTTTTGTTTATTGTGATATAGATTGTGCCGTTAATCGGTTTTATGTTGCTTTATTTTTTGGTTAAGACATTTTTGTTCCATATCGTAATATTCGTTCGCAGTGTAAATATCTGTGGTTTGATAATGAATTAAAGGCGGCAAAGAATAAAATGAACAGGTTCTTGAAGGTAAAAAAGAAAAACGCACTTTCAGATAGCTCAAAAAAAAAATTAAAAGACTTAAAAGATTAAAGTACCTTCGGTATGCTGATAGGATTGAGCGAGGTATAAAGTACAATCCCAAAAAAATTTGGTCTTTCGTTAATTCAATGGTATCCTTTAACCATGTTTTTGGGTGATAACCTCTCCAGTTCTATAAATAAATCTGCTAATCGGTTTGCATCTTTCTTTCATTGTAATTTGTCATGCACTGTTAACTCAGAAACACCTGTGTCTCCAGTAAACGGTCATAGCGATTGCTTCAGTTTTTTGCAACTGAAAGTTGAGGAAATTTTTAAATATCTAAGTAAACTTAAGGTTAATTATTTATCTGGCCCTGATGGTTTACTAGCGATTATACTCCGTGAATGTGCTCATTCTCTGGCTTTTCTTTTAAAGTTAATTTTTGATAGGTCACTGCATATTGGATATTTTCCTAAATGCTGGAAATCTGCTAATGTTGTTCCGGTTTTTAAGAGTAGTGACAGATCTAATGTTGAAAACTATAGACCTATCTCTATTTTATCTGCAGTTGCGAAAGTCAAAAAACAAAATTATTCCACAGAATTTACTTCAATTAAAATGATTTGTAAATAACTATAAATACATAAATAAATAAATAAATAATAAATATATTTTTTTTAAATTATAATTTAGTCTTAAGTGGGTGAAAAACAGATAAGTCATTTTCCCAAATAACTAAATGCTAAAGAATTAAATAACAAGACATATTGAATTTTACAAATTGCATACATGTTGGAGGCAGCGCTTCGATTGACTTTATATACATCGATTTATAAATAGATGTATAATAAAACAAATGAATCACTTAAAAAAAATTTCAGTGAAAAATATTGTAGTAAAAATTGCCTAGTTAAAAGTACTTTGCAATGAAATGCTTATTTAATATTTCATTTAGAGGGTTATAATTTTGCCATCATTTTTTCAAGAAAGCCCCACAATTATTGCGCAGAATCACAATGATATGATCATAGTCCAAAAACACAGTAAACAAGATTTTTTTTACAATGAATTACTTCTATTTAGCTAAAAACAAAATGTCAAGTTACCGAAATTATTTTCCGTCTTATTTACAAAGCAGCACGATGCCACTTTATGTGGGCACATTTTTTTTATGTTACTTTGTGTCCATTTCCGTATTACCCTATATTTAAACAATACTCCATTAAACCACCAAGCTATAACAAGCTATAACAACAATATGCAATTGACTGACATATATAAAATTTAATTTAACAAAACAACACGATGTCATCTAAAATTGACCATAAACAGAACATTTCTATAAATCAATAAAAAAATATATCGTGAGCAGCATAAATGAAACTTTTTAGTTTTTATGTACTGTACATATCTCTATGGCTAGTAAATTTCCAGAAAATAAATAAAACGATCAAAACTATCATTTTATTTTTAACTTTAGAATCAATTTCGACATTTTGTGCTTTTTATGATTTAAAAATAAAAAATTGCACTTTTAAAACATAAATAAAAAATATCTTATGTATTATATATATACATATATATATATATATATATATATATATATATATATATATATATATATATATATATATATATATATATATATATATATATATATATATATATATATATATATATATAAGTGGCGTAGCCTTGTTCTTGGAAGTAGGGAAGCAATTTGATTCAGTTCATTGCAATTCCGACCCTTAATGTCGGGTGATGTTAAGTGTTATACAATTTTTAAAGAATTATGTGCTTTTAAAGATCTGTGCTCGCTCAATAAATAAACTAACTTGATAAAGTTTTCCTTATTGAATGAAATATCCAACTCTATTCTCTATATAACCTTTTTGACTACAGAAATAATTATTTTAATGCAATCATTGAGCTTGGATTCTGGATACAATTGCATCTATATCTATACATTGATGGAGGTCACACTAAATTCGCTATACGACGAGTATTTTCAAGATGATCAATTGAAATTTTTCTTTATAATTTACCTTCTGTAAGCTTCAAATGCAAAAACGGTGCTCACAAGATTTTACCAAATTGTATATTCAACCATCTGGCTATGATCCAGGATTAAAATAATTATACTTTGATATCGCTTGCAACGTACTGCAATAAACGAAATTCTTTGTTTCAATTTTTTGCGATTTATATAATTCGCTATTTCAAAATATCCATACTGAGTATGTATATAAAAGTATTGGGTTCATTTTTTGCGATGGAATCTTCCGCTAACCGTCAGACTCAAAGTATCAGTCTCAAAGTATATAATAAATACCGATATCAGTCTCAAAGTATATAATAAATATATTATAAAAACCTACCTGTTTTTCTAAAAACAAAATTTAATAAAATATTTTGCAACAATTACTCAAAGTTTCTGTTCATACCTAGTGAAAGTAATTAATACCTATTGTTAACTCGAATTTAAATCAATTGAAGTGAAGTGAAGTATATAATAAAGTGTGAATTAATATGTTTATATATTCATAATTCAATGAAAATTTCTAATAATGAAGGACGCAAGGCAAACAAATCGGTTGCCAAAAGAATCGATATGATCGAAAAAATTCTTTCTGCACTCGCAGACACAATTAAATTTTTATTTTCAGATCGCTGTAATTGTCAACCTGACGAACTTCAGAAAGAACGAGCATAATTATAATTATGCCGCTCTTTCAAGTGCTCATAGACAAAGATACTCCACCTGAGAATCTTTTAATCATAAAAAATATGAGTTACTATAAAGTCACCTGGAAGAGGAAACGAGGACGAACCCAGGTGACTCAATGCAGAAATTGTCAGAGATTTGGTCAAACTGCAATGAACTGTGGCCGAATCTTTAGATGCATAAGGTTCAAGGGAATGCACGAGCCGGGCAACTGTGCAAACAATGTGGATCTACATAAGCCAGCTAAATGCGTGAACTGCGGAGAACAACATCCAGCGAACTACCACAAGTGTCAGGTAGGACATAAATTTATTAACCCGCGAAAACCAAGCCCATCTCTAGTCCCTTTAGGACAAGGTCTGCAAAGAGATGGTTTATCGTATGCAAACGTAACGGCCAGTAACCTGCACGGTACTCGGCCGTCTCCTAAATCGTCAAACAATCTTAACCGCCTAACTCAAGAATGCGAGGAACTATTCGGAACTAGTTTTTCCGATCTTAGGTCTAAATGTGACACATTTTTTACAGAACATGATCGCATTCCCACCTCAAACAGCGTTGAAACACGATTTGTCTTAACAAGATTCTCTACTTCTTTACCCAACTCAATATACTAGAACAACTCAAATGTATTACTCTAAACGCAAACAGTCTAGTTTCACTAGACCGACGCAAAGAATTAGAAACATTATTATTTCGCCAAAAGCCTTACTTAGTTTTCTTATCTGAAACCCATCTAACCCAGCGACACAAGCTTCATATCGCTGGTTATTTACCGTTTAAGCTAGATGCTAGATGAAGAACAAATCTGGAGGCACTACTATTCTAATTTAGAATGGTATTCCTCATTTTCAGGCAATAACATTTGTTTCAGCTGAGACTGAATCAACCCTTATAAATGTAGGAACCCTGAACAAATACATTACTATTTGTTCAATTTATGTGCGTAAAATCAACAAGTTCGATATAGATTATATCCTTAACTCTGACAAAGGAATCATTGCAGCAGGCGACTTCAACTCACGCTACTCTACTTGGAATTGTCCAAGCAATAACCAAAATGGCCAAGCACTTCTCAGGTTATGCAATAACTCTAATATACAATTAAATGTTCCTAACGAACCTACATTCCCTATAGGAAACCCCATTCTTGATTTAGTGCTATCAAAAAATATCTCGTTGATCAATTCTCCGCGAATCTTACACGAATTTTGCTCTGACCATTTACCAGTGTTATTTAAAGTCCCATTCAAGCTATACCTACGAGTATCGCAACTATTCTCAAGACGACTGACTGGTGTTTCGCAACTATTCTCAAGTCGACTGGCTGAAATTTAAAGTTTATGTTCAACAAAACCTTCCAGATATTTCTCCAATCTCTACCTCTGCTGACAATGAAGAAATTTGCAACATGTTATCTATAACAATCCAAAGTGCCATCAAGGAAACTATACTTCTTACTAAGAGCAAGAGTATCCTAAACATTCCTTCTAAACTGCATTCTTTAATAAAGCTACGCAAACGAGTGAATCGACTGTACTATAAGTATCCCGGATCTATCTCGAAAATGGGTATTAATTTCTACTCCAAAGTAATTTCCTGTTTTTTCAGTGAACTAAGAAATTCTGGATTCACAAATAGATTACAAAAGATTCCCGATAGCACTTCCGAAATTCTCAAAGAAATTCAGAAGCTTAACGGTAAAAAACAAAATGTTATCACCTCAATAACCAAAGATCCTAGCTCTATCATAGATCCTAACCAAATAGCAGAGGAAATCACTTTTCAATATGAAAAGGTTCATACTCAGAATGAGTACCTGAAAGATCCTAATTTTGAACAGTTTGGCAATAACTGTGTCAACAACTTTCTTAACTCTCCTCCCCATAATCCAACCATTGAGAAGGTTGAAAAATCAGAAGTTGCCAACATTCTTCAAACGCAGTATTAGGGCTGAAAAATTCATTAAAAACGCCAAACGATTCGGTCGTTCAACCATCGCAGCCTTTCTAGATATAGAAAAAGCTTTTGACACAGTCTGGCATAAAAGTTTATTCTATAAGCTCATTTAATGTGGTATTCCTCACTACCTTATTAAATTAATCGAGTCTCACCTTACAAATAGGAATTTCTACGTTTCTCTGAATCAACACAGTTCAAGTACCAAACCAATAGCAGCAGGAGTCGCTCAAGACTCAATCCTAGGGCCACACCTTTTGTCATTCTTCTATCATGATATCCCAAAACCTGAAAATAAAGAAACCAAGATCCAAATATACGCCGATGACACAGCCATTTTCACATCTTCAATTAGCGCACGCAAATCGAGCGAGAGACTATCTAAATATCTTATCCAGAATTCTACATATGCAAGGGAATGGAAGAATAAAGTTAACTCTTCTAAAACTGAAGTCATTCATTTTCATCCCGAACAATATAGCAAAATGCCCAAAGCTAATCCTATTTCATTCGAAGGCAGCACCTTAGAATAAAAATCTCAAGTCAAATATCTTGGTGTAATTATACTTATTACACCAAGCTATGCTATCACCTATTGCTCAAATTAAGAATATTCGAAAAAAGGCTTTTGCGGCACGCAGCCTTCTATTCCGGTTTCTCAAATAAAAAATTGATTGTGGCTTTTCCCCTAAAAATAAATTAAGACTTTACAAGGCATATCTGAGTCCCATCATTACCTACGCTATCCTCGCATGGATGGGAGAACTGTCCATAAGCCAATGGAAAAAACTTGTCTCTTTGAAATCAACCAGTCTTCGATTTGTGTTTGACGATTGGCCTAAACCTCTAACCTACAAATGCACAAGCAATATAGATCTCGAGAAATGAGCTAATCTAGAGAGCCTAAATAATTTCGCTAGGCGACTCCAATCGAAATTCATCGATAGTACATCAAATTCTGAGACATTATTCTTCCGCGAAATTCCTCACTCCTGGGACCTGGTGCTCGCGGGATACTATAACAAGTAAATATGTCACCTAGGTCACAAATTTTAACAAATTTTAATAAATATATTTATATAAACTAACTAAACCAAATTTTAAAATTTTAAAATTTTAAATAAATGATGTATATATGTAAATAATTTAGGTTAAGTAGCAAAAAGTAGTTTAAGCTAATAGGTTTAAACCAATTACTTAAGATAATAGATGATAAAGTTTAGGTTTAGAATCATAGTTAAAAAAATTTATGTAAATATTAACAAAATAAAAAAAAATTTAATTAGAAAAAAAAAATCATTTTTTGTAATTTGAGCGCTGCCGCCTAATGAGAGACCGAATTTTTTGAAAAGTTCAACTTCTCATTTAGATCGAAATCTATAACTGCCGAAACAAAACCTTCCGTTTTTGTCAATTGATAAAAAAGTATATAAAATCAGTTATAGCAGCTGTCAATTAATTTAATCAAACTTCAAACAAATTCATTAAAATATTAAATACCACGAATTGCAACTAACATCACCTCGATCTAATATTATTTTAAGGGCCAAACAATAAATCATTTAAATTAAATTTTAATAAACATAAAAATACAACAACAACAACAACAACACAGCTATGATAATAATAAAAAGCTTGTTTATATCTCTTTATTGAGGAAAATAAAGCTGCAAACGTTCTTCAAGATTAATTTAATTTAAATTTGTTTTATATTTACATTATAACAATTATTATATAACGGCAAACGGCATAAAAAATATAAAAAAAATTAAAAAAAATAAAAGCTTTTTAATTCTAATAAAAAAAAAATAAACTTTTATAAAGTTAAAGTGAATAAAAAGAGCTTTTTTTTCACTTACGTATATATAAAGTCATTCGAATTCAACTTCTTCTTAGTTGGGTGTGTGTGTGTGTGATAAATGTGATAAATTTAACTGAATTAATTCCATTTAAATTGAAACTCGCTTTCTATATAAAGCTCTCGTAAAGTAGAAATTATTTTCATTTTTCTAATTTTCAATTTGTGGAAATAAAAAAAAAAAAAAAAACAAAAATTAAAAATCAACAACAAAAAAGTTTTTATGTTATTTTTAAGTTGAAAGTTTTTTTTTCCGTTGTACTATGAGCTTTTTATACACTCGCAAATGTTAAGTTGTTTTTGTTGTATTTTATTTTGCTAGACATTGCGTTGATAACATCTTTGATAGATTTCATTAATTTTATGTTTACTAACGCTGATTGGTTTAAATGTGATAAAAGTTTGGATGTGCAAAATGCAAAAAAATTTGTTGTTTGTAAGTGAAATCGTATTATCAACTGCTTCAATTTGCTTAGCTGTATTGGTTTTGATATCCATTTTTATTTTTATTATCTGCGAATGTAGATTGAAACTAAGTGGTTTAGTTCTTGGATAAGCCAATGTAACCTAGAATGGTTTTGATGGTCTTCATTTGTCAATTACTATAATAATATGTTGCAATCTCGCTGGAGAGTGGCTCTAAGCACATTTATATACTCTGATGTAGAAAGAACTCCGTGGCTCTAAAATACTTAAAATCTAGCAATATTTTGAATAAGAAGGTGAATGATTAAGACAACATTTTTGTGTTGACAACAAACCATTCATTTTGGAATCTGAATCCAAATTGCTTATGCGGCATTACATTTTTTACAGAAACAGTTCTAGGGCTATTGGTTTAAGGGTTATTTTTGTCTGGCTAGAAAAATTGTCAACTGGAGAAAGACCTTTTTAACATATAATGTAATCATAGTTTTAACCCTTTTAAGTCAGCAGATCCGGATGGCATTATTCCTGCTGACATCCAACAGACCATTGTCTTAATGGTCCCCTGGCTTGAGGTGATTTTTAAAAGTAGCCTGGAACTATGTCATATTCAAAACAAATGGAGTGAAGTAAAGGTTATTTCTATACCTAAGGCGGGGAAATGCTCTCAATGCAACCTAAAAGTCCTTAAGCCCATTAACTTATCCTCGTACTTCTTGAAAACTCTAAAGAAACAGATAGAAGTTTATATTAGTGACTCAATCGTAAAGTTAGCAGCATCTCAGCATGCTTACTGCAAGGGGAAATCGGTGAAAACTGCACTACATTCCCTCTTGGAATCATCTTGGTGAGGCCGTCTGGAAATTTGAGAGTGGAGGTACCTTGCAAGTTGGTGTATTATGCAGATGAGTTGCCAGCGGGGCATCTTCGGCAGATAACCTAGCACCCTCAGAGATCTTATTCAAAATTCTCTTGATATACTTACTAAATGGACTAATAAGCGCGGCCTAAGTGTTAATCCATTTAAAACTGAATTGGTTCTTTTTTCTAGGAGGGACAGACTTCTTTTTTTCAAGCCACCCAAACTTAACGGAGTTGGTTTGAATATCACAGATAAAGTGAAATTTTTAGCTGGAAACCAAATATTTTGGAAAGGGTAAAATAAGCAATGATAGCGTTAAACTCTTGTAAGAATGTCATTAGGGAACGATGGGAGCTTAACCCTCCAACCGTTCATTGGCTGTACACCTCTGTAGTAAGACCTCTTCAACTGTAGAAGAGAGACAGTTTGGTTACAGTT
This sequence comes from Tipula confusa, assembly GCA_963556175.1. Lineage (NCBI taxonomy): Eukaryota > Metazoa > Arthropoda > Insecta > Diptera > Tipulidae > Tipula > Tipula confusa. The sequence continues at coordinate 6,834,639 of OY744475.1, forward strand.
TGGTGGACAGCTCTAAATATAGTGGAAAACCAAAAAATGTCGATAAAGTTTCAAAGAACTACCTGCCTCTGTATTACTAGTGCACTTAGGACCACTTCAACTCAGGTGCTAGAAATTATCCTTCATTTTATCCCTCTTGATATCTTAGCTAAACAAATGGCTGTGTGTACAGCTATTATACGCTTAAATCAATTTATCTGTTATTCCTTTCAGAGAGGACTGGGCGAGTGAAGCAGTTTTGAATCCAGGTACAGTTAACTTTTTTAAGGATGGATCAATAATTAATGGTAAGGTCAGTTGTGGGATGTTCTGCAAGAATCTAAATTAAAAACACCCTTTTCCGTTCCCCGATCACTGTAGTGGGTGGCTTTCAGGCAAAACTCATCACAAACCAAGAAGCCATAGACTGGATGAAGTATAATGTAATATTTGTTAGGGATATTGGCATTTTTACGCACAGTCTGACTGGCATTAAAGTTCTACAATCAGGCTTTCTCACATTCAAAGTAGCCCAGAATCTTATATATTAACGAGATGGCAAAACAGCTCAACATTCAGCTTACATGGGTAGCAGGCATTTCAATATAACAAGGAATATTAAAGCAAATTTACCCACTCGACAGGATAAACCTGCTGTCATTTGGCCTACATTAAACTTGATTAGGTCTAACCGCAACTAATATCTATACAACAGCGCAATATTAGCTTAATTACGGGTGTCATGCGAGTAGACTCGGTCTTCTCTCACATAATTACTTTAGAAGTTCTAGGGATGAGGAGGAGGAGGAGACTATACTAAATCTGCTCTGCACCTGTCCCAGCCTGGCTCAGTACAGGCTACAATTTCTGGGAGCTTGTCTCCTGTGTAACCTGTCGGATCTCAGTAGGATGTGTGTTATAGGGATAGTAACTGCTTCATTAGAAGTTCGAATTGATTCCAGTAGTTATTGAGGGAAGAATAAAATTGCTGTGGTAAGGCTACGGACCAATTGTGTCTATGCCACGTCCTTTAGGACGGCCACCTTAACCTAACTTAACAGGTCAGTTAGTTTTAAGTTTTTAGTGGAGAGCTTACGTCATAGTTGTCTTTGTCTTATTTTCCAGCCAAACCGGCTTATTTACAAACTTTAGAACCGCGAATATTGTCTCACAGTTTAAAATTCAAATCTTACTCACATTTCAAATACAAAAAAAAATGGTCCGTTTGTATTTTTTACTTAAGAACCAGGTTTATCCACTGTTGTTGATTTGAGAAATCAGACACTTTCAATTAAAGTCACTATCTGAAAAATATTAACTGGAAGAATGTACTTTTACTCACAGTAGAAGTAAAAGTAAGTGATTTAAGCAATCATTGGCTGATCTGCTTTGCGGTGTTACATGTTGGGTCTCAAACATCATTTGTAACCGAAGCAGTAGTAATTCGGCTGCGTCTTCCAAGAAGCCAATCCCACATTTTGATAAAGTGTCTAAGTGGCAATATCACAAGTATTCTAGAAGGTAATATTATTTGCCACTATTAAGCAAGTTTCATTATTGATATTGAGGTTTGCTTTATAGGATTTTGGGAAACAGCAAAGGTTCAGGAAGGGAAAAAAACAGCTTGGAGCAGAAATTCAAAAAGCCGAGAGAACTTTTTGTCAATGTGGCAGTCGTTAAACAATCTAGTACGACCACGAAGGTACGAGTCGTTTTTGACAGATAGGCTATGATAACAATTGGAAAGTCAATGAATTGCTTGTTGGATCAACGACTGACTTATCAGTCATTATTTAATATTTTGATTCTCTTCAGAAAACACAAGATTATTTTTGCAGCCGACATTAAAAAGATGTTTCGGCCAATTTGAGTTTAAGTAGAATATTCTTAGAACCAACTCAAGTTGGTGGACAACTTATTGCGTTGTTGGACAGGGTGGTTTTCCATTCAATTTAATGTAGCATAATAATAATTTCACAAAAAATAAAATAAGTTAATCTATTTTAGTGTTGCTTAACGGTGACAGTTCGGCAGTTCTGTGTGAGTCTGACATTATCCACCTAAACATTAGTAAGCGGCCATATTATCTCTTCATCGAAAAAGATATTCAATAAGAATAAATTTAAAATTATTAGCACACTCTATATTACGCTTATATGTATGATGACAGCTCGAGTGTGCCACTTTCGTTTAGAGTTCATTTTAAGATGTTCATATTATAGAAATCTAGAAAAATTGATACGCCACATAACATGAACAGGTGGATGGGAAAATTGTAACAATTTACATTACCATTTAAACCTGAAAATCACCTTTATCCGTGACGGGCTGCAAATTTTACAACATCTGGAAGACCAAAAGGGATTTTAAAATGTTCATTCGTTTGTGAGATTTTACTATATGCACCATTTATACTTGACAACATGTAAATTAACGTGCCTGCAACAAAATTTTGTTCGATTAAAAATCCCTCTGCCTCGAACTCTATTATAAATCGTAGCAACACCTCTAACAGGATAATATAATTTTAACGTCATTAGGGTTTGAAATTTGCGGTCGTAAAAATGAGACTTTTGGCATGAACAACATCAAGTTGTCTTTAGTCGAATTTCAGCTTCTCAAATCAAATTGAGATTTCTTATTTTGCCTTACGACACTGTAGGGTGATATTTTACATCTAAATTCTATCTGTTATTATCAATGAAAATACTCCAGCATAATACCATTTTAACTATGTGTACATAAGTAAATTTATCTAATATAACACAACATCGTTGTAATCTTTTAACAAATTTGAATATAAATTATTCAATTTTCCAAAACTCTTATAGCAGCTCAGTACAGCTATCTACTCAATATTCTAATTCAATATTCATTGTCTTTTGATTATCATTGTCGCGACATTATATTGGAAAATATATTCAATGACAAACTTATGCGATTTTGTGTTACTCTCGCCCTCTTCTACAATATAAAAAAAAATGGATGGAAAATTGACTTTAGAATTTTTTGCTGTTATATCTGTGATATAAATGACAATTTAATCTTACATCCAGATGACACCCCATATAACTGGATAAAATTTTTTTTAACATCATCATCATCATTATTATTATGCTTCATGGGAATCTCGTATCATATACAATAAACGATCGACTAAACTAAAAAAATATATATTTTGCCGTTGGTGGCGGCGTGGTTAAACAGCTTATACTATAAAGTTATACTGTGAAAAATCGCCAAAAAAAAAAAAAATTCCTAGCTCTCTAGCAAAATATGTAAATTAATCTGTTTATCTTTGCCACAACCATAAGGTCTGTGATTTTAATGTTTTATCATGGAATTTATACTTGAATTTATGTAATTATAACTAAAAAAAAATTAAAAAGTTTTTACCATCGAAAAACTTTTTTCACTTCCTCTACATATATACTATTTTCTTGTTAGCGTGGTATAGAAAAGCGGATAGTACTCCTTCAATAAACTTTAATGCTTCTGTTTCGTTGTAGATAAAATACAAAGATTTTACTGTCCTACATTTTTGTTTTTTTTTTTCATTTTGCAACTTTTGCTGCTTCAAATTAATTTTAATTTTTTTATTTTTTTATTTATTTATTTCTTAACATTTTTTTGCTACTTCCCTGATCTGTAAATATACGAGTATCATAGATAATATGTGCTTTTGTTACAATTACAACTTTATCCACCTGCAGTACTTAGAAGGCAATCCGTTGGAAAATTGTTTTAGATTTGAAAATAATAAAAAATTGTGTTTCTATTTAATAAAAAAAAAAACATAAAAGTTTTAATTGGTCTACAGAAAATGAAGGAGCTTTTTCTGATATATAGCTAGTTTGCGATGAGTATAGTAATGAAAAAGCTTTTTGATATATGGTATACGATTATATGTAGCTTTTTGTGATAAAAAATCTAGCTTTTTGTTATAGAATTACGAAAATTTTTTATCAAAAATAAATTTGGTAAACTATCTGTTTATATACCGAACGTTTATGGTGTTAATACGGTACCGGTGCAAAAAAATATAGACGCAGATGCTATACCATTAATTCATCATTCCACATGATAAATCATCAAACGAAAAAGAACGTGTAACATACTCCCTAGGTTACAATAAATATTTGTCTAACGTTACCTACATCCAATACCACCAAAAAGGAAAAAAAGGTATCTGTTTCTCGTTGCTATCATTCAGTAAACAGACAAAGTAATTCAAACAGCGTCATTCCAGTTAAGGCATCTAAATTTCACATAATTTATTTTTTTATATTTAACAAGCGCAAATTACGTCATTATTGACGTTCTATTTACATTTACACCAATAAAAACAAGCGAGATACGTAATTCGTTCAATTCGAAAGTAAAATAAAAAATTGCAGAATACGAATATAGACTTAAAGATAATGGTTTCAAAAGCATTGAATGTTGAACATTTCTACCATCCATTTTTAGTTTTTATAAGAATACCGTTTATGGCTATATTGAACTAGCACCGGCGACAAAGTGTTTTTGCAAATTTGCTAGGCTCGGATAAAATTTTACTTAAGTATACAAATGTATTTCTATAAATTCATTATTTGAACTGCAGGATCAAGCTCTAGGCTTATCTCCGTATAAGGCGTTGCATACTCAAAAGGTATTACGTAAATTGGTACCACGTACAACCAGGCACCGTATAAAGATGGTCCTTTCTCTGTGACCCTCATCGAAAAAAATCTTCCAAAATGCATCCTTTAGACCAATGCTCGAAATGCTGCGAATTAGATCTAAACGGCTTAGCGGACCGTCGATATTAGGTAAAGAATAAGAATACTTTCGAATAGCCTTTATTACTTTTCCAGGATCCAAACACCACCTAAATTTTTTACTGGCTTTACGGACCAATAATTCCATTTACTATCAAAAGACTCGTCTCAATACTTCGAAAGCGTAAGCCTTTTGTTTTTTCTGCATACAAGTCAGATTGTACTGCAGGTGATATCAACTTAGTTTCAAAGAATGTTGGAGATGTTCTGATCCGTATCTTCTTTATAGTTGGTGCACTCGTGGAAAATACGAATTCAGAGACAATGGTTTGGGAAATACTAAATTGAGGCCAAAAATCAATTCCCAAATATAATTTTTCAGACAAATCAGGTTTCCAGGTATATGAGAACACTTTCCAGAGTACAATTGAAGTAATAATTGCATATTTTAAAAACAGAACATGGCATACTATCCGTTAAGGCGTAATTTGGTTTAAATGTAATAAAATTTGGAGTCTTTGTGTATGGCACTGTTTGAATTTGGCACGATAGTTCTTCAAAGGTCTTGAGCAATATAACATTGACATTTAAATTAGATTGAAAATAAGATTTCTGACATACATCTACAGATACGTCTTCATAATTGTTTTAATATCTATAGCTATTAAGTATTTGGTAGTAAGTGATCACTAGGCTATAATGTTCTCTAGTCTGAACAATGATTTTTCGTTATTTCATGTGCCAACTTCAATTTCCACTGGAGCTTGCGTGAGTTATGTTTGTAAAACAAGCTCTTGTACATATCCTTCTTTATTACAAAGTACCTCGAAAACTCGATAGCCAGCTATTATTTGGTCTACAGCAATAAATTTTTCATTATTAGTACAAATTTTGAGTCCCGGTGGCAAACTCTTACAGATTATTCTTATGAATTCCGTATTAGAATATGGAAAATGTAAGAAATCTTTTATCATTATATAAAACATGAACAAGTCGTTTGTCTTCCATTGTTCAGCATGGTAGTCTAATTAAAATTTGATACTGTAGCTCTCCTTTGACCATAATACTTGAAGTTCCAGTGTTTCAGAGTCACTGTTTTGGGATTTTCAAAAACAGTTATTCATATTAGGTGTGTATAGGCATCACTATAGTATTATCTTCATTCTTCTATATCTTCGCACAAACTTATTAAACGTCTTACTTCTTAGGCCTCCTTCCTTTCTCGTCCTTTATATACAACGTTCCTTCACAACAAGTGTGGTTCGTGTTGCCCGATCAACGTTCCCTACATACCTTTACCTACCATCATGTATATACCAAAATAAGAAAGTATCATAAATTAAGCATTTCTTAGCTTTGTCCACTTCTGATGGACTATAGACATGGACTAGACGGATTTACTTTAGTAGGTGTTGGTAAAGAAAAACCTAAACGTTTCATAAATTCAAATCAAAATTTTCATTTTTCAAATCTTCAAAAGTCCAAAACAGAGATCCCCGGGCATATCCATATTTTATTGTCAAGGCTATATAACAACATTCAGTGGAAGTGCTCCATATCTTAGTTTCGAAAACTTCATTCAATTTCTCGAAAAGCGATGCAAACAATAAAATGCACAACCTAATCAGAAACTGTCACAAAGGAAAAAAAAACCATTAGTTTCCTCATCTAGAAGCTCAACGGCAAATGTATTTTGTTTAAAATGCAACTCACCACATTTGCTTCATGGTTGCTAAAAGTCTCGAGAACTATAAATTACTTAAAGAAAGGAAATTTTTGCAATAGCTAGAGTCTGTTACTAAAAATATCTCTAAATATTGTCAAACCTGTTGCTTCATATGTCAGCGGAAGCATCACCCACTCTTGCATGATTCCTAGAAGTTGTACAGAACAGCGTTTGGCCCATCAACTGATCTGGCGATACAGCAAAATACAAATTCGGAAGCAGATGTATGCGGCAGCAACCCTCGGTAGAGACGTCTCCATTGTCCACCAAAGGTGATAGAAATAAAACAACCAACATTTATGTCGAACATTGTTAGATTCGGGTACTACCGGCTGCTTTAGACCGATATATGTGCACAACGTATCTCTGGTGAGAAACATTTAAATTACATCAAAAACATTGCCCTGGGGATGTGCTGTAAAAAAATCTGGAGAAAATAGGCTACAATCCAATCGCTAACACTTTTGGACCCACTGTACTATCTTTATTATGTCATTGACATAATTTTGGGAGCAACTTAATGCCTTCAAACTCTGCGATCTGGATATGTGGTTCGACCAAGCAATATAACAGCTCAAAATACTACACTTGGGTAGATAGTTTTTGTGAAAAATTCAACCAGTAAACAAACCAACATCATCCTTTATACGTAGATTTCAATATGGATAAGAGCCTAAGTAAATTCTGAGACTTCGAAGAATTTCTATTGGCCAGAAAACTAACCAGATCAGCAGTTCTGAAAATGTATTCATTTCATCACCTACAAGGTCACTAGATGGAAAATATGTTGTAAAATGATCATTCACACACAATTCCTCTGCTCTGGAAAATTTACTCGAGTAAGCATTGTTCAGGTTTTACTACAATAAACGCCATCTACAACGGGATACCACTTTAAATATCGAATACAAGCGATGTCAAAACCCACAAAATCCATTACACTTAATGACAAGTAAATGGGTACAGCAAGATGAATTCCAAGAAGAAATTCTAGCATTTTCCGCCAAAAGACAAATCCTCAAAGGGAAAATATCATCATTGGATCCATTTCTGGATGACAACGATGTTCTAAGGGTTGGTGATAGACTAAAAAAACGCAGTTTGCTCATACTCACACAGGCATTCCATTTTTTACCGTGATATCATGTCAAATGAGGTTTGCTCACCGTCATGTATTCAGACAATGGCACAAATTTCGTGGGGCCTAAAGAAAATTGTCTGGAAAGTTCTGTTAAATCAATTAAGCTTTATTTAATTCGTTCTGCAGGTAACTCTCACCTAACAAATTATCACTCAAATAGAGGCAATATTAAATGTCTGTCCACTCGTCCCAATCGACGATGACGAAAGTGCTCTATTTGCGTTGAGACCAGCTTATTTTCTACTTGCACACCCGCGCTATTGGCCATCTCAGATCAAAGTTATTGGGATTACTCTGATAATAGCTTGTTAAGCTAGCAATATGTCTAAACCATATGTTGCTAGCAGATGTGAGTTGGTATCGTTTTAGGATGCATCATTTCGTTTAGAATTATTTCAACAAAACGGTATCTAATTTTCCGGTTTATGTGTTCAGCTATGTAAAATGACATACCGCCACCACAGTTATAGAAATGTACAAGACTTGATCTATCATTGCAAACTCTAAGAACAGGAATTTCAACTGGCTCACTAGTTATGTTACGCCGAAATTATGCTCCGCTTGCAGCAATCACATGCATATCCAAACCACTAAATAGTCAAAGTATTTCCAGATGTGCCAGCAAAGACTTTTTGTATTCAGGTGGAACCTATTGAAATTCTTTTCAATGTCATTTAAGTTAAAGCAATATTTTAAAACTGAGCTTCCAAATCAGTTTTATTATTATAGGAGCGCAAATTATGATATTAGGCCGATTATCAATTTTAGTTTGATTGCTACTTTAAAATCTAAATGATTGCGTTCTTAAATTGGAAGTATTTATGAAAAACCCGGCCGTTTGTCTCTGGTCACAAAACAAAGGTTAAGATACCACGCCGCAATACCAAGATACTTGCCATTGATCAAAAATGTAAGGCTAAAAATTAAATCTGTACATCTGTAACGGTAACCTAACGTTTAGCTGACCACCTATACAACGTTCGCCAATTCATATAACAAGTGGATCGAAAAATAACTTTAGGATACATTCTGATCTAGGTCTATTGCCATTTAGAGTTAACATAAGTCAGATAATGTAGACGAAGGTGGTCAAATTCATACAGCGACCATATGCATAAAAAGCGATTCTAATACTAATTAACCCAGGCCATGCAGATGCTAAATTATTCATCCCAGTAGCATGGTTCAGTACAGTTGCTTTTTTTTAAAGAAATGAGGTAAACTGAGTTTCGGGTTATGTGGCAAATCTACCAGGCTGTTTTTGCTGAATTTAGTACTACAAGTTATTAATCCATTCAGAGCCATTTTATCAGCCAGAACTTACCAACAGGGCATGGCATCGATAACCGATCCTACACTGACACACTTAGTGAGACCTTCTTTTTGAACGATGTATTAATGAAGGACACAGCTGCCATTGTGGCCATAACAAAGGCAAATATTTATTTATGATACTTACTGGTAAACTACTCTGTGGTTATTGGCTTAGGTTTTTACGATGGTTGGTATTGCTGCAGATAACTCTCATTTCAATAGTTATACAGTTATATAAAAAAAATAGATGGCCTCAACTTTGCTTTATATATATTTATATTTTTTTTATGTTGTAATCTATGCAATCTTTTTTACGGCCGAAGCTCACCCAAATCTTTCGCTGTTTATATAACGTCCTACTTTACACCTTTGCCAGCCAAATCGGGGGCACACGAATACAGGTTCACTTTACATATCCATCTGCTTTGCTCTACCATTGTATTGTTCTAGCCGGCCAGTACTGTTATGGATGATGGTTCGGCCCATGGATTCAGCACCGCAACTTTATCCAATGCAACAAATGATCGGTTGCTTTAATTTGTTTTTTTTTTTCTTGGACCGTATAGTATACCGTATAGGCCGAGAATAAGAAGATAAAACTTTGAACACGATATAAGTCTTACATCTTATCCATCTTCTCATCTAGTTGGCACAGTTTTTCTTAATTAAGTTCTTTGATCAGAATATAACGATTCGTTTGCCCAAATGTGATGAATAACTAATCTATTTTGATGGTAGCTGCATATAACGAAGTGACAAAATAATGTTTCGATATTCATAAAACATAGTTATATCCTACACATTAGGTCGTTACATAATTTTTAATTAAACAGGTTTTTTTTTCTAACCAAGCTGTCAATAATATTTCGACATATAAAAAAACTTTTCTATACCAAAATAATGGAGCAAAGTGACATTTTTTGTTCTATTTTTGGGTTGGTACAAGATGAAAAATTCTATAATGTATGTAAGAAATAAAACGACAAAAGTGGATAATCGTACATGCATATACCCTTGCTTGAACACATATGGACCGTTTTGAAAAACTTTTAACAAAAAAATTAATCAATAATGAATTGTATATTATATGAAAGCAACAGTAAAGCTTTGGACCAACTTATGCTGTAAAAGTTTTTGATTTAAGTTTTTTGCTTATTTTCCACAAACGATTTTCATTATTTTCTTTGTTCTTGTAGAAAACTAGAATTTTTTTTCTTAAGTTTTTGAGTGATTAGAATTAAATGCTAATTAATATTAATTACACATTTATGTTATTAAATTTGTCAGAAAAAACTCTTAATTATAATTCACAAATGATTTATAGAGTTTTGCATTACGGGTTTTTGAATTTTAAAATGAAGTTGAATAACAATTTTACACTACACTATCACTAGGAGAGAGTTCTTTCTCTCAAATAATTTTGAGCACGTTCGAGAATGAAACCGTGTTGGTAAGATACAACCAAGTTACAATGGAAGGACATAAGGACTTTAACTTATGATTTAAACAACTTGGAAATACAAGAGATTATCGCAATTCCGCAGTAATTCATTACAACATTGCGTGAGCCAGTTTTATAAATCGGAACAACATGCGACAGTTTCCAAGTCTCAGCGAACTCCTCCTGGCGCAATCTAATACTAAACAACAAACAAATAAAGGCTAAAAACTGGGCAGTGTCGCTTAAATGAACGGAGCAAACCATCCTGTCCAGAACCTTTGGAGCCATTGATTTAAAAAGGAGCATTCCTAACTTTTTATTATGTAAAAACACAATTTTTGAAAAGTTAGTGCTAGGGATTATAAGAGAACATTTGACATACACAGTCATCTTTGACAAATACACTACTAAATTATAGTTGCAAAAAATTGCATATTATTACAGGGTCGTTGGACTTATGGTTGTTGAATGTCATATATTAGATGGTAGAGAATTTGTTTGATCTTTTAATTTAATAGTTTTACAACTTTTTTGTTTTAAAATGCAACCCATCCTCTTAAAATAAAAGTCGATTTAGACAGGCAAATTCTTTTCTAAATAATTCTCTACTGAGAATTTAATAAAATTCTCAGTAGAATCTTAAATAACTTAAGGGCCTTGCTCCGGAGGGTTTTAAAGGAAGACAATCACGTCGATAGATGAAAAAGTCAGAAAGGAAATATTGCGAGCAACTAAAATCAGCGATTAGCCATGTATCTACTAAAACTATATCATGTCGTAGTCGCACTCACTTAACCCCAAATCATTTATATTTACAAAAAAATGAGGAGAAAACGTCGATCTGCTTATTTTTGTCTTTGATAATATGATCTAGTCTAGAGTTCGAAATTAAACTGTTTTTGGAACGCCGTGGATCTTTAAAGTCCCAAATTTTGAAGCCACTGGCTAAAATTCCGGATATTTCAGAATGGTACATATAACTTCATTAACTATCACTTTAAATAATACGAATGTCTAAATAGATTAAACCCTGTTCCTTAGTTATCAATGAGAAGCACTCATCAAGTTACAAGATCACCGAGCTACAGATGCTAGATTTACTGAATAATAATGCGTTAATTGATTCCTTGGTAGTACCAGGATGGAAATATAATTGTTTAGTTAAAACCATTGGTACCGTATAAGAAGCTGTGATTGAACTTTGCAAATTAGCCCTCTTTCTCTCTATCATGTCGTTGATCTTTGATTGCTCCTAATTGTTTACAATCATGAATATGTCAGGCCAAGATTTTTCAATAGCCCAGTTACCCACAAGATAGATATCCCGTTGTTCAGTAATCGTTTTACCTAACAAAATCAGCTATACATTATTTAAAGGGGAAATATCAGAGAACGCCACAGGCGGTAACAATTATGAACCTGAATTGTCTTCAGCAAAAATTAACTGCGTGAATCGTGTTACGAATTGTAGACACTTCACGCTTGTCCTGAATTGAATAAATTGGGGCGATACGCTTAGCGCCTGTTAAAATATTTGCCAAAACCTTGAGTGTAATAACTTCCATAATTCAAACAATCGCTTCGAAAAAAACTTAGCGTGCCGGCATTACTTTCACAACTTAAAGCATTTATCAAAGTTAGCATCAGTACATATTTGAATGAAATGCCAATTTAATAATTCCATTATGTGATTGCTCCGCGACTGCTAACTAGATTATTATAATTACCACAATGGTTCTAATTTTGCTTGAGAGTTATGTAGATTATTACAGGGTAAACTATCAATAATCTTGCACAACAAATAATATGATCCAGTTATGCGACACAATTATTTATAATGATTGTTTTAATTGATGTTAAAAATATGACTGCTCGAAAAATAACAATACACCTGCAACTACATTAGTATACTCAATCTGTAGACCGAGTCTCCCGCGCTCCAAAATTCATTGAATTATTAAAACTTTTCACTTTTATGAAATTGTTTAAGCCTCGTGATATTTTTGGTACCAGGAGTAGGTTTATCTTCAAGTTCAGTATTTATTAAGCTCGATTAAAAATTATAATGGAGAATATTTACATATTACAGATTTACAGATTAGTTCAAAAAGTAGCACAAAAAGTTCAAAATTATATTAATGGGATTTTAGCACAATAATTAAACGACTGCAAAAACTGTTAAAATTTACTTCTATATAGATTTACGAATAATAACCATTCTTATTTCGAATTTACAGTTATCATATACGATCAAAATTATTAATGTATACGTATCAAAGGTAATGTTTCATTGTACTGAAACTGTGTCCGAAACCCGCATGATAAATTTTTGTGAATACAAATTTTTGACATTTATTTTATAACGAACACAACCAAGTTATCACGGTCAATGGCTATGATAATTTTTGACAAATACCAAAACTTTCGATCACGTAGCACACTTGAATGTATACAATAAAACATATAAAATTCACTACATACTTGGTTTTGTAATATTACGATTCAAATTTGAACTTTTACGTTGCTATGATAATTTTAATAAGCGCACTGCACACAATTAAATGTAATTTTTCTTCTAAATCTAGTTTTTATACCTCACAAAAAATGAATTTAAAAACCTATAAGGCGAGAAAATATTTCAATCAATTATTATACTTTTCGAAAAGTGTAATAAAAAATTGGGAATGAAGGGGAATATTTTTCAAATAAATGTCAACTATTTTATTCACAAATATTTATCACCGGTTTCGAACACAGTCTTTGATCTAAATTAAATTTAAAATAAAATAAATTTTTAAATTTTTAATTCTAGTCGTTTATACGGGGTGATACTGTCATCGCAGGACCCAACTATAGGGTAATTCAAATGACGCTGCTAAGTGTCGATCGTCTTCTTCTGAACCACCTAGGAATACTCATCGTTATCTTCGCTATCACTTTCAATGTCGGAAAATTCAGAAAATTATCGTTTATTGTATTAGGCAAATGTTGATGTTAATCTGGGCCCTTTCTTTCACAATTTTCTTGCATCGTACCGGTCTCGTCCATTCAATTTTATTACCTGTTAAGGTCACACATTTTAGAAAGTGTTCCTGCATTAGTGGATTGAGGTCTCTTTTCGCCTCTTTTCCCCTTCTATCGTAGCCTTGCTGGTATTTTCTTCAGCCTTCTGTAATACCTGCCTTGGCTTCCTTCTCTTTTCCGACCTTTCTTCATTAAACCGGATTACCATTCCTTCTTCGACGATTTCTTTCAACTCCAACTTCTCAGGATTTCTCATTTTCCCACCCATCGCCAACTCAAACGGAGTTATGCCAATTACTGTTTAGTTAGAGCTATCTATAAATGTCTGTAAATGTGGTATGAGTTTATACCACACCTCAAGCTTAACTATGGTCATTTCTTTGTTAACAAAGGAACGGTAATCTCAACGATCCGTTCTGTTCATAGTTCATGTACTCCTTTCGATGTTAAATGTTTTCCACTTCACAGTATTGGCTGAATTCGTGCAATATGAACGTCGTGGTCTTTGTCGAGTAGAGCCACGCAAATTTCGGAAATAAATACGACGCATAAGATGTATTTATATTTCTTCCTTATCTAACATAACTGTTTCAGTTAGTCAATGTGGTACGTTGACAAAGGCATCTCTCTTTTTGGAAGCAGCTTAAGCAGCCCGTTTTATAAACCTTTCTTACTTTCAGCAAGTATAAAAGGAATACACTTTAAATACAGGATTTTCTTTTCTCGAGCAGCAGCGGAATATAAAATTGAACCATCACTATTTTCCGTTTTTCTTACCGAAAAATGTCCTTGTTCGTGACCAGATTTTAGAAATAGTAGAATACGGGACGCAAATTTATGTCATTGGCAATCCCGTTGCTCTAAAGTCCAATAAACACGCATGCATGTACAGTTCTGTCTGCATATCCATATTATAAATGCTTAAAATATGTTGGCACATCAAGAGCCTTGTTCTGTTTCTGCCCCATCACGAACTTCACACTTTTTCTCATAAATCTGAAGGTAGCTTTGCCAATATCACAAAATCATTTACTAACTTCCAAAAATACCCAGTTAGCTTAAAAAAATATTGAGCTTGCTTCTGAATTTTTGGTAATAGACATTTCTTATTGGCTTTGACCTTTTCACTGCCTGGTTTTAGCAGGCTCCCCAATTGATGTCCAACCCAATGATATCTGCTACCGCTAAAACTTTTGACAGACGACAAACCCCTTCACAGCAGTATGTGATGGTATAATTATACAATTTATAGATATATAGGAATTTAAATCGGTATGATCGAATATAATGCTCTAGTCCGTTCACACTCTATGTGACAGTTTTTATGCGAATTTATTGGTTCATTTATTTCCAAACCTTTGATTTTTTTTTTGCTTTTTTCAGCTTTTACATTTTACAAAATTGTTTTTACTTTTTGTTTACAGAATACAAAATAGTGATTTCCATTTGAAACACCCTTTACTTACTCTACGGTGTTATATTCATACGTAGAAGATTAGAGATACTCGTAGAATACAATTAAAAGAATTTACTACTGTGCCAATAAGAACACGAGAACTTAAAACTAAATAAAATATAAAAAAAAAATTAATGACTTTTTAATCGGATTTTTAATATTTATTTAATTTTTGTTTTTTCCTATATAATAAGAAGAGCTTTTTAGACAATACAAAACGAAAAACAAAAAATTGAAAAGCTTATATATTTTCGTACATCATACAAAACATGCTCGTATTATTTATTTAACATTAATTTTAGTTTTTATCTTCTGTATTTAGTGTTATTTTAACTTTAGGTTGTCTGTATTCTATTTTCTCTAAATAAAAGAAAATGGAAAATACGAGATATAAAGGCGGAAAGGAAGGGAGAAGGATTTGGCAAATAAAAAAAAATGTAAAAAAGTGGTAACAGTTTCGTTTTTCTTTTTTTTTTTTTTTTTGCTCTCGTTTGATATAAAGAAAAAACTATATAGTTGGGAAAAATAACAATTGAATATCTTCCTTTTTTTAAATTTTCTTATAAAATAGTTAGTTTTAATTGGACTATAAAGCCAATGGCTTCGATTGTTTGCTCCTCGTTTATATACAATAAAATGTAACAAAAGAAGGATTCAATTGGATTTTATGCGCATCAAAAGACTCGGCAGGAAAGATTTGTTTTCAATTAGAAAGTTTAATTAACTGAATTGTAGTTGAAAATGGTTGGTTTATAGTCTTTGTACTTTGTCACCCATTACGAATTAATCTTATCATAGAGAAGTGTTGATATTTTAAGTATAAATATTTTAAACTTCGGTGAACCGTTCGCATAAAAACACACAATGATTGACTAAATCAATAGGCGCATCATTAAACAATTTGATTTATAAACAATTCAAGCATACATAAATTAACCTTTAAAATAATTTTATTGTTATTATAAAACATATTCACTCATACGAAAAATTATTTATCAATTTTTTACATGTTTACAATATTTAAATTTTTCCATAAACAATGAAAGCTTTTTTCACTTTTTTCGTGCCGCATATTTTAAAGTTCAATAAAAATTTTTGTTTTCCCACTCTATTTTTATGCGACGGGTGGATTAACGGTATAGTCTTTGAAATTAAATGAGATGAATAAACTGAATGTTAATGTATGTATGTATGTATATTACATATCGTCATCGTATACACAACATACATTACATATTCCGCTGTTCTCTCTATTATTGCTCGAAATAAAAAAGTTCGTCGTAAAGTTTCATGAATTTAAATTAAAAACTACAAAATAAAAACATTTTTTTCAGCTAGCTAGTTGCTGTTTATTTAAAATAGAATTTAAAAAATAAAAAATAAATTTTATGTTCTCCTGTACAGCATTTTTAGTTTGTAAATAGAATTAGGTAATACGAGTTTTGGAAAAGTTTTCTTTCCAATATAAAGGGTGATTTAATTGATGGTTAAAGCTTAAATTTGGTATTACAATTTTCACCTCTGATTTCCAATTTGTTTGTTGCAAGCTCAGTTCTTTTCCAGGTTGTGTGTCTTTGAGACCAAGTATTTTGAGACCTAGCTGCTTAGCTTGACCTGCTAACTTAACCGAGGAGCAGTGGTGAAAGTACTTTGCATCTTGTATAAACTTAATTAGTTTAGTTAAGATTTCCAATTTACAAAGGGTCTATTTTATGTTTTACGTCAAACGCGTATTTGAAGTCAACGACGACCACGCTGTGGAACTTTTAAATTAAAATTCTCAATTTTCATAGATTTTTCTAAACAATCAGTAGCATGGTAGGTAGAATTAACTACTAAAAAGTTTATGACGAAATGACATTGAGTTCGATTGCATTTTCGTTTCTTTTATTTTAGATCACACATTTTTTTAATTGCATGGCAATGCTTGATTGAAAAATTTTAAATTTATGTATAATTGGTAAACCACATTTAGGCTGGTCCTCTAAATTATTGTTATAGTAATTTTTAAGCATACCATTAGAGCAGAAGAAAGTCCTTCAGGTAACTCTGGACCAAATGTAAGCTTGATGCACCCTAAATCTTTGTTAATACGCCAGGTTTCAACAACGAACAAACCTGGACTCAAATTTTGGACAATCCAAGACGTTAGGCAAATCTATAACGTCCAAACAAAATCTTTCGCCAAAACTACGACACATTCCAATTTGACGAAACTCAAGTGAATAAGCATATTTGGAGTACGTTAAATGTCGTTCACCAGTTTTGAGCATCAGTTCTGTTGCTGCCTAGTGTCCTTCCAATGTAAAGTTTAACATTTGTTTTGTGCGGAACATTTTTTTAGAAACTAAATACGGCTCGCCAATACTCACAGCATTTTTTGTGGAGTAGAAGGTAATGCAAGAAACCTCACTATGTTTAGGCAATGCTATGCCGATTGTGAACCTGGTGTTTTGCCGAGATCATCACTTAGATCAGCGAATGTACAATGCAACCACTGCCAGGAGTAACATTGTTGTTTAACAACAAAAAAAATATTGGCCACTCGAAACAACCGCCCATTAATACGAATATTCTTAGCCCAAATTTAGAGCCAATAACTTTCCCGCCATTGAATTCCATTAGTGCGGGTTACTTCATAAGGTAAATCTTGTGTCCTGTTCAGAAGCGCTTGAAAAATATCTTCAGCAAAAACGACATTGAGTTGCTTAATTCTTAATATAAAAAACCGGTCAGTTTAAGTTACATTCCTCCATAGTCAAAGGATTGAGCCAGTGACTTGTTTATTGTAGTTGTCTTTGCAGGAGTGATTGTAAGTTAATGTCTTCGAATCGTTTTCATACAATTAGAACCAGCACTTTAATTTTGTCCATCCTATTCCTGCTGCTTCAAAATGCATGATTCGACAGAACTCATCGACGAAGTTTTGTCAGCGGAGATTCCCAATGCTAATCAAAATACTCTATTGCATGAAATCATCATAAGATGCATAATGCAATGACCATGTTTAATGGCGAATCGTTGTGCACCCTGCATGACTCACATCAACGTCGACTGTAACTAGCTGCTGTTTGTAACTAGCTGCGAGCTATAAAATAAATTTACAAATATATTTACAAAGGGTTTGACTGTGCGATTAGGACGATCATGACTGGCGAGAATCCTCAGCTTGGACACGATAAACCAACAAATATCATCTGTTCCGGATATGAGGCTGCACAAAAAGCTGAGGCTCCCAAATCAGCCACAATTCATGTTTTAAATAAATCTAGAACAAACAGTTTTCTAAGCAACATAAATAGAAAGGACAAGATTATAGTATAAGTTCCAATTGAACAAAAACGTTGCGAAGAAAATAATTTCCAGTCACCTCATTATTGCACCTGTGTTTTCATCATTGTTGCGTCGGATGTTTTAGGTGTAGCAAATCTAATTAGCGCATTTATTTCGTTGTGCGTACAAATATATATATATATATATATATATATATATATATATATATATATATATATATATATATATATATATATATATATATATATATATATATATATATATATATATATATATATATATATATATATATATATATATATATATATATATATATATATATATATATATATATATATATATATATATATATATATATATATATATATATATATATATATATATATATATATATATATATATATATATATATATATATATATATATATATATATATATATATATATATATATATATATATATATATATATATATATATATATATGCTACATCTTTTTATTTTGCATTTTTCTTTTTATTAGGCTGTGTCCGAAACCCACGATAAATACTTGTTGTTAGTACAATTTTTGACATTTATTTGATAACAACGAAGCCACCCAAATAGTCATGGTCAGTTGTTATGCTAATTTTAGACAAATATCAAAACTTCCTAAAATAAAAGCCAAACGCGTAGCGCATTTGGATATATACAATAAAACATATTAAATTCACTTCTTGGTTTTGTAATAGTGCCATTCAAAAACTATATAACAAAAATTTGAACATTTGCGTTGCTATGACAATTTCTATAAGCAATGCACACAATTAAATGTAGTTTTTCTTCATAGTTTTTATACCTCACAAAAACTGAATTTAACAACATAGCATGCGGGGAAATATTTCAAACAAAAAATTGGGAATGTAGGTGAATATTTTTCAAATAAATGTCAAAAATTATATTCACAAATATTTATGGTTTTTGTATACAGTCTTAGTAGTACAAATTCTAGGATTGCCATTAAGCCGGTTTATTCGACTAACTTATACCTCAACTGTTTAAAAAACATAATCAAATTCCTGACATCGTGGTCGAAGAGAACTCGTCGTTGTCACGTTTCGAGCAAATGATATCTTTCGTAATAAATAAAAAGAATAATCGGAAAAAAAGTCTCGAGCTAAGAATTTATTTTTTAGAAGTTCAATCACTTTCAAATTTAATTGGAGGTTATTTGAAACTTTTGTTCAATTATATTTTAAAATCCATTACTATCCGGATAAAGCTGCAGCTTGTCGATAAAATTAATCTCAAGACTTCTACTTCTACTTCGAAAATATTTTCGCAGGCCCCCTTTATCTTTACTTTGATTTTAGTTAAATTAAGGATGCGTGCAAACACAGGTCTACTTTCATTTGCCATCACCATTAAAAACGTCATTTTTACTCAAAACCTAAATTCGCACATCCAATTCAATCACTCTTTAAAATACATAGATGTTCTCCTATAATATAGAGTTGGAAAAATGGAAAAATATAATGGAAAATTGTGTTATTCTTATTTACATATACATGTTCCAAAAGATACATTGTTGTTGAATAAAAAAACGTTGAATATTCAAGGAAAAATTGCAACATGGATGGAATTTTATTTTTCTTAAGTTTAATTATGTTAAATGTTCCATGAACTTTTCTGTAATGTAATTGTGAAAATTTCTTGGTAGATAATTTTTAGAATATATGTAGATTTAACTTTTATATTCCGAATATGTACAATTTTTATTTTGCTTCCCAAAGATTTAAAGTGATTTACGTCAATTGTTTTTTTTTTTTTTTCAAAGTTTCAGTCTCTACAGTAGAATTTCATGTAAAAGTATGATTTTGGATTATAGTGATCGATGTTATGATATTAAGCTTTTAAATTATTGGCATCAAATCAAAATATAAATACGAAGTAAATTTTACGAATTTTCTAAAGAAATTTGCCTTAAATCTGACGACTGTGAAGCTACTTGGCATCACAATTGAAGCTTTACTTATGTAACAAAGTTAAGTTATTCGATTTGCCCTTTAATTATCAGGGATATATATTTTTTGTATATGTAACCCTATCAAATGTGGCGGAAACGTGAGAAAACACAAAATTCAATATTATTATATCAAAAACATTTACATAAATTTAAGCTTTGAGCAAATCAACTCAGCTGTAACAATACTTTTTTTAAGGTTAAATTTCCCAAAGTGAATTTCATGTCGTTCATTGTAACAGAAAATTTTATTTATTTTCCGAATTAATTCAATATTTATACAGAAAAAAACAGTTCATTTTACCAAAATATTTCAGGCAACTTTAAACCAATCATGTTCGTTTATTTCAATAGCTTAAAGCAAATTGTCTGCCGTATACAGTCAAATTTAATTATATTTTTGATTTCTCACAAAAAAAACATCGAAACATCGAAATACATAATATATGATTTATTACAAATAAATTTTAATCAAGTGGAAATATTCGTTGATTTATTTACATTTTATGTATTTTTGTAGAAATAAAAAAAATAAAAAATTTGCATAACACCAAACACAAAAAGCTTTCACACATGATCATCTGAATAAAATTAAATTGAAATTCTAGACGATTCTATTTTTTGCAACCATAAATTTTCTATATTCGATGATAATTTATTGGAAACGATAATTTATTTTTAACTCATCTGAAAACTGAGACATAAATGGCAATATATGCCAATATATGCCAATATATGCCAATATATGCTTGCATACTGATTTGGTTTTTCAATTTAATATAGAGTTATGCTTAAAAATAATAATGGAAACAAATTTAAAAATAATAATGATAATTAATTTTTAAAGTTAAAATGATTCGTTTTAAATTTTCACAGGCAAAAAATTAATATTTGAATTTTGATGAATTAAAAACATAAAAAAAATCGGTTAAAAAATGGTACATAAAGGGGTGAGTTATTGCACACAACTTACAAACACACCCTTACTGTTAAATTTAATATATATATATATATATATATATATATATATATATATATATATATATATATATATATATAACAAGTAAATGTCTAATTGATTGATCGATTGGACTATAGCACCAAGCTGTGCGCTCTTTTTCCGCATAACGTCGAACTTATTCCTACAGCAGTTTTACATAAAACAATATGTAAGGAAGGGAAAAATATTATTTTAGATGCCTGAGCACGCACATAAGCACAGAACAACGAATAATAATGCTTATGTATATATTCGAACATGATCGCCCACCCGCACAAACATATGTATGTGTAGGTATAGAACGATCCGGTTACTGATACCTTGACGCGATGTCACAAGACAAACATAATTGTAAACTACCTGCAAACTTCCGCTTTCCAAGTGTTACAGAATATTTCATATAACCTCAAATATTAACTAAAAAATCATACAAATTATTTTTATATTAAACCACTAATGGATGCGGAACAGGCTTAACATTAATTTATTTTAGCAGTACACATATATGTATAAATACACTTATTTAGTCAACTTCCTCCTTCTAATTTTAGGATGATGCTGTTCTGAAACAATTTAAAATTCTAATATAATCTGAAATGAAATTATTTATTAAATCTTTTAAGAAGCGCTTATTCCATCGTTCTGAAAAATATACATAATTATACAATATACAATAAAGATCTGTACAATAAAGTAATATTTAGTCCAACTAAACTTCAATATAAACCAATTGCTAAAAACTTCCTATAAATATCTCCAAGTCGTAAATAAATTAAATTTAGTAATCACCAAAAAGTTCAAAAAAGCATCAGCAAAATGACCCAAACCATTTGGTGTGTTTTACTATCATAAAACAAACCAAATTCAAAAATGTTTATGAATTACAAATTCAAAAAAATTATACAACACTAAATTTAAATGAAATAACCGGTAAACTTAAAAAAAACGTCCTTAGAAGAATTGATAACGGAAATATAATAAATTGTCAAACCACTTTAACCATTTTGTTGGAAGCTCTGTAAGGTTTGGATTGGAACACTTTTCGAAACATTTGGTGTTCAAATAAGAGGATACTCACATCTTGACTTTGGAAATTTATTGGTAAGATGTAAGGCTTTTTTTACTATATAAATTACAAGTATTTCTACCATTATCAACTTTCGAATTTTTAAAAATTCTTAATCATTGTCACACACATCTTGAAGTTATGCGGGTAAAATTTGGAAACTTACCGATTATCATAGTATATATACGTAGTAGCTTCAACCTGGAAGTCTATATCAAGGTTATCAATTTCATCGATGCTGCTATGTTTTTATTACGACCAGATTATCAACTGTTTATGCCGACCATTTTAATCTTTCCGAAGCGGATTGGATTAAGGAAAATGCTTATGTTTCAGCATTTAACAATGTTTAAGCGCTTGAGAAGAACTTAACTTGAACCTAAACGATTTTTGGGAATTTATAAACAGCAAACGGAAATTAGTTGACTTCCATTCCATTATATAATTTTCAAGTATGCGTCATATATTTTCTTGATCCATAAGAATTAAAAATGCTCACTTTTACGGAGGATAAAGGGTTCAATTAATATTACAGCTTGACAGTAGTAAGGGTGCACGATAGGATGGAATTTTTAGATGGATTTTTTCCAGATCCTTAAAAGGGTTCTTTTAAATGACCGATTTTTGAAACTTGGATTAGGAGTCTGGTTTGTAATTATTGTAATATTGCAATTCTGTTCAATTATTTTGCTTTAATTTGCGATTTTCTTCTTATTAGAATAGAGGGAGGCCAGCAACTTGATATGGTTTTTTAAAGCCTTTGATAAAATTAATCATTGTATTCTTATCAGTTAGCTAGATGTACTGAGTTGCCAATTTATCCCAATTCGGTACCATATCTGTTTCGACTTGGATAATTTTGCCATTTGGGTGTCTGGTAACAAATTTTCTTTAAATGTGAGTAAATGTAAGATTCATTCTTTCTATCAAACTTGCTCTTATTTTAACAGTATCTGCTATGCACTACCATCTAAGAGATACATTTGTATCATATTTAACTGTTATACTCTTATTGGATCTAATCGTCGTAAACCACATTACTTTGCTTTATCCATTGCTTTGCATATTGAAATTGGCACAAAAAACATTTGCATTATTTTTAATTTCAGAACATTTATTCATTGTGTTCATATTCAAAGTTTTAGATTTGACAAAAGCTAAAAATTACAATAGTATAGAGCACATATGGCCGTACGCATTTTTATTTTCTCCTATTTAAAATATTATTTTCCTAAAAATGGCTTTCATGGATAAAAGCTGGAAACACTTATATTATAAAACATTGTTTGATGAGAGAACCAAATTTAAATATAAAATGAGTTACGTGAGGTTTTGCAGCCAGAGTGGAAGTTACTAAAATCAACAGAATTCAAAGCTTTTAAAAAAAGCTTACCAATATTATTATTTTTAAAAATTCTTTTAAATTTAAACAAACTTTAAATTGTTAAACCATAGATATCAAACCATGATAAGCTTTAAGCTTTAAGTTCAAAATTAATCTATTACTTTTTTTGTGACTTTTTTTAATTTTTACAGCTTTTTGTATTTCTTTTACCAAACAATATTTTTTTTTTCATTTTCTGCTTACCTAATTATGTTGAAGTTTCAATTTCTAATGAAATTAACTAAAAACTCGTCTTTTATTGAGACCACCACTTCATCTCCAATAACATTTTCTAAGAAAGAAATTTTCATATTAAAAACAATTTCACTGGTTCAAAAGTTGTAAGATTTATACGATTTATTCCAAAATAAATAAACTCTCAAAAGTATGTTTGTTTGTCTATTTCGATAAACCAATTGCGGAAAAGCTCTAAGTAAAAAGACCAATAGTATTAAGACCTTTAACGATTCAATACTTTTAACATTAATGTTTTTAAGTCAATGGCATCTAGATTTTCTGTTCACCAATTGTTTACTATTTTGGTTTTTCAATTTTTTAAAGGAGTACGTGTGGCATTTGAATACAATGCAAAGATTATTTTGCACAATTTAAATAATACTTTGCTCATCTTTATGGTCATATATGGAGTGCTAAGACCATCATCATAAAATATTAAAGATAACTTAATGTTGTTAATCACGAGATATGAATGAAAGTTCATAGAGATAAAAACCCGTTATCTGAAAAAGTGAATTTCTGGAAGTAATTTTCTAATTTCCTCTAGGAAATTATAAGGAAATTATAAGGGTAAATCACTGTGGATGCAACGGTTTTACCACTGGCACGTTTCTGTTAATTTATATTATTTATGCTTAGACAGAGCTAGTTTTTGGACATATTTCAAAATTGATTTCATCTCCATTTAAAATGCGTCTGTGGCTCTAATAGTCATGTATCTATGATTCGTCATTATTATCAAGCGATTCTTGATAATCGACCAATTTATTCGGGTAAATGGTAAAATATTTAGGAGAACAAAAACGTACAAAATTATCAACAAAACTTGACTGTTGAAATCTTTCAAAATTATAAAGTATTTATAAGGAAATTAAAAAGTTTTAAAAATTCATAAAAAAAGGTGGTAAACCTATCCAAACTTTAAAAAGTCCACAAAATTCTCAAAAACGCTTTGTTACTCTGTACACAAGTGTTATTGCCACAGTACCGTTTCCCAGAAATATTATAAAATACGATTTATTTTGCCACTAGACAATATCCAAAAGTGTATTTATGCTTTGACATGTAGCGCTGGTTAACCATTACGTGTTTCAAAAATCGTGCGAGAAGTACTGCATATTGATTGACAAGCTTGAATTTATTGAAAAATTGTTGACTTGTAAGCTTAAAATAAAAGCAATTTTTCCAGCATTCATCCCGATCAGTGATTGCAATTGAGTATGTTATAAATTTATCAAAGCAATAATAATGATGCAGTTATGACTCATTAGCTGTTGAAATAATGATAAGTCATCTTCAGTGGAAATTGTGCAGAATGGTCGTGAGCTCAAGATGTTTTCAATCTGATATAGAAGAATGGCCATATCTTTAAAAGTCAAATTGACAATGTTCGGTGATTTAAGCAAATGTCTCTTCACGAATTTAACTGCCGATTCACACAAACTGCCAATTTTGGAACGCCTTGTTTAGCACGAAAACGTTTAACAGCAGCTAAAGGAACTTTCTTGCTAGCCATATCGCTGAAAACTGAAATGTGTACAGCTTTTTCCGAAAAACAGATAAGTATGCACCAATATCCATAGATGGAATTTGATCCAACTTTTCCTTTTTGTGCAGCAAAATAAAGTGACCTAGTAAAATCTATACCGCAACTGATGAATGGTTTACTCGTTTTCCAAGCAAATGTATACAAGTGCTAGTTCTGCGTATTTGGCACAAATTACCTATCGCCATATTGGATTTATTGTGTTTTTCCCGTAAATATCCAGTTAGATAATAGATGAGCAGCACATAGCTTCAAGCATATTGACTCCTTTCTTATCAGAGCAACCTTTGTTTTATGAGTAACGAAGTTTATTATGGTGTCTTCTTTTTCGTCTATTTTAAATCAATGCGCTATATGTCACTTTCGTCGCATCTGCAAAACCATGGAACTGTATAATCGGGTAGTGACTTGTAAACCATATAGAATTTCAATATAATCAAAATGATTTAATTCACCTCTAATCTTCCAAATATTTGAGCAATTTATCATCCCAAAAAACTTTTAAAAACCATAATTTTTGAAATAATATTTTCCGCAAAACAATTGACAGAGGTAAAAGTCAATTGGGTCAAAATCAATTCACCTAGAATTTTTTTTTTTGCTAACGTCCCATCACTACATAAACACGAGATATTCGATTTTCATTTTTTTTAAACTGAATCATAATTTAATTAACCATAATGTGGGCTAAATGGTCAGCCCCCTATCAACATTTTGTTTTAAAATACTTCTGTGTTACTTTTGCTGCAGCCATCTCAGACTATTCTCACTTTTATAGTTTAACATCTCCTTGAATACTAGAGTGTGAGGCAAATACAACATAATTTACTAGCATGGTTCACTTCGCGTTTAAAAAATCTATGCCAAGTGCCCCAATCGCAAGTATTATCTCATTTGTTGAGTGTGGAGTTCTAGTCACTTTGGGTCCTTAGCTAACGAGGAGATTTGTTGTGCTGCGATGATTAATAAAATCCTTAATTGCCATTCAGATTTGTTAAATGGAAGTTTAACCACAAATCTACCATCGGGTGGCTCTTCTATCTCAAAAAATTTTCACAGAGTGGCATTTATATTTTAGGTTGATGTATCTTATATGAAAAAAATTTCTAAAACTAAAAACATAATGCTTTCAAAAAATTATTCCGAAATTACTAACACAAAACATTTGAAAGCTTAGTCATAAGATCACTTTCTAGTCATTTTTGAACTTCTTGCCGACCAATACAAATATGTTTGACTTCAAATTAAAAAAAATTTGATTCCATTCCTATAAATCGATAAAAGCTTAAGTCTTAGCTTGCCAACGTGAACATTAATTCTCTCGTAGCGGCTTCTTATATCGAAAGAGCCAATCTACTTTGCTCTAGAATGGGAATTTGCCAAATTGATCGAAATTGCCTTTTCAAGTATATTGTCATCTAAAGAACTGCAAAATCTCTGTATCGAAATGATTTCGAGTTGAAAAGTGTTGTAAACAGTTCAAGCCGAATCCAAAAATAAAATAAGGTCTCCATGGGTTATATTAATTATTCCATCAATACTGATTTTATTTACCCACCTCGAACATGGTAAATCCATACTTTATATTTATGTTACGATTACGAAGTAAAGCATAAGTAAAACGAATAAAATACATAAAATGTTTGACTTTTATGTTTTTGGTCGAGTAGACTAAAAATCTTCACAAAAAGTATTCCACACTGCTGTGGTAATCTTAAGTTATCATATATTTGTTTTATGGACTATTCATGTTTATCTTTCATTTTTAGATACATTTTTATTCGTCTTTAGAATTAGAAAACTTTATCTACTCTCTCGTTTATGCTATATTATGTTCATGTACGAAAGATACTCGTTCACCAATACAAATACAGAAAAAAAAATTCAAAATTCAAAATTCATTGGACTATTGGGAATTTCTATGTAATTTAACTTTAAAAAGCTTATAAAAAATATGAAATTTAAAA
The DNA here is from genome assembly GCA_963556175.1 of Tipula confusa. Classification (NCBI taxonomy): domain Eukaryota; kingdom Metazoa; phylum Arthropoda; class Insecta; order Diptera; family Tipulidae; genus Tipula; species Tipula confusa. The sequence goes on from OY744475.1 coordinate 6,861,977, forward strand.
TTGGAAAATAACTTAGTCGTGAAATGGATTTGGAATTAATTATGTTTTAATGTCGCATGGGGATTATTAAAAAATACTTGCAGCCGCACAGAACAGGTCGATCAAAATTCATAATATGTCGCCAGTTTTTATTATGCCATTAAGAGCTATTCAACGAACACATAATGGCTGTTTTATGGAATATTTTATTTCGTTTGCCCTAATTTACATTTTGCCCATTAATTGTAATGTGTAAGCCGTAAAATCCTCCTAATTTATAATTAAAATCGATCATAACAAATTTAATTTTTTAAACTACGGTGTACATATGCTTTACAATAAAAATGGTACATTTACATTAATTACATATAAATCATAATATTTTTTTTTTGGTTTATATGCTCGTATATGCTACCCAATATTTATATTATTAATTAATAATAAATCAATATTTATTTTGTAATCTCTGTCATTTCATAGAAAATTGAAATATTACCAAAATAATAAAAAAAATTGAAAAATTAAAAATGTATGGGAAAAGGATAAAAAATTCCATTTTTTATTTACAAGTTTATTAAAATATGTATAAACCGAACATCTACGGGATGAGTTGGACCAACGCAGCCTGCTCTCGATAAAAAAAATTTCAAATTTTTTGTTTGTAGACGACGGCTATTGTATAAGAAAGTACTACATAGTTGGACTTAATCAGTATCGAGCAGGGAGATAGTTTGCTACCGTTAGGGTATTTCACATTTGAATATTTCAACAGATATGTTATTTCTAATGATTTTACTATATGGTACAGTCTGTGATCTGTGGTTACTAGTCTATGGCTGCACCAGATACACCTTTTACTGTTGGTTTTTTCGTATAATGTTGCAGAGAATGCTGGCGCAAAAATAATAAATTAGATTTCAACATAAGAACGAACCGCATCAAATATCAAAAATCTGAAAAATCGAGAGACCATAATGTTTTCGATCGACATATTTAGAAATAACCATTTTGGAATAAATTAATCGTACAAAAAAAATTATGCAAAATAAAACAAAAACAAAAAATTGTTCAACTTTAGGTCAGAGAGTAGGTTCCAACTCGAAAATAGTATTCACATCACATAAATTTGTATTTAAAATTAGAATATGATTTTCAAATCTGTTGGCACACCCAACAACAATGGCACACAAAAAAAAATTATGATAAATAAAAAGCTGTTGTATCTGATTTTCTCGGCACAACACACACCCACTCAAACGTACCAAAAAATGGTACACATAAACTTGTTAATATTCATAACATAACCCTTTTTCAATTTTTCATCTATCCATCTATTATTTCAATATATTTTCCCAACACACAACACAACACAACACACACACACAGTCACACAAAGTGATAAATTTTATTTTTTTGTACCATTTGTTCGTCGAACATTTTTTGTATATTGTGTTCGATATAGGTGGTGGTGATGGTGGTATATGGCAACACAACCCGATGGAAAATCACAACAAATTAATGGAAAAATATAAATCAACTCATTAAAATTCAACAATAACATATTGTGTGTATGTTATATTCTAACAATTTTTTATTTATTTTGTTGTATTAGAATAATAATAAAAAAAAAAATACCAACATTCATGTATTCGGGAGCAACAACATAAACGACATATTATAACATTTTTCAACATAAAATTCAATATACAATTTTCTTGTATGTTCAACTGGAAAATCAAAATATTTGCTCGATTTCGTGTTTTATTTTTATTTTTTTATTTATTTGTACATACTTACATACAAACATACATTCTAGAATAAATTTTCCAAAAAAAAGCGACAACACTTTTCAAAAAGCTTCACTTTAAATTGTTGCTATTTTTAATATTATTTTACATATACATATATACATAAGTCAAATAGAGTTTAATGTAATTCAAAATTTATGTCTCGTCTGTGCTGTCTGCAATAATAATATGGCGCGCTAAAAAAATTTAAAATACCACCAGAGCATAGCAACAGTGGAAATATAAAAAAAAAGGATAATGACCAGATATTTAAATTAAGAGAGAGCCATAAATATATTTTATGAGCTTACACATAAAGCATGTACGATGAATATATGTATGCAAACGGAAACAAGGTCAATGAATTGGTTCGGTTCATTTTTCGAAAGCTTTTTTTGCCACTTTGTCAAAATAACTTGTCTGTATGCTTGAGTATTGATTATATGATAAAATGGCTTTATGAGGGCGTATACCCAAATTTACATGGGTGAACACTATATACCGTGATCAAAATGCCGGATTCTTAAAATAAATGATATTATTTAAATCTAGGCTCTTAAATATCTTTTCATTTTGAAAATTCACGATAATTTGGAATAAAGCTTACGTATTAAATGAAACCAAACACTGAACGAAATTAAGCCCTTGTTATACTTTAGATGCAAACAACGTTGTCAGTCAATCATTCCCAAGTTGATAGTTTACGAAAGAAATATAAAATATATCATCATTAGTATCCCAGAGCTTTCCCGGAATCGAAATGGGTTTATCTATATTATCTTCATTTAAAACGTATGGTTCATACATGGACGCAACTCTTCTTAGTTCGAAACCTCTTAAATCAAAAAATTCAGTTAGATCAGTCCTTAATGTCAATTCTTTTTAATGTTGGTGCTTCTGACAACACATCATCCACACGAAAGTCCCGTTATAATATTTGTGATGCTGCAGGATAAATTACTGATTCATCAGTTGTTAACTTTTTCAAAGTGAGATTTGCCAAAACATGTGCACTGGCCATTTCATACGCATAACCGAAAATATTTAACTTCTGATGCTAGAGAATCACGCCACTAAATGTGAAGCAAATCTTGTTGATTTTTATGCAGACGAGTCTTGCGGTAAATTTATGCTCAATCAGAGTCATTTAATAATCGTATATTTGCCGGGGCATTGAAGACCACCCTAAGTTTAGTAGTGCTGCTATTTTCAGCATGTAATATTGGGTTCTTGATTAATTTTGGTTTTAACACGGCCAACTACCGGCGAATTATATTTTCGGAATAGAGTCTCACATAACTTTTAATAACAAGAACTTTTCGATTTATTTAATTAAAGTTAACAACTTTCCATTAACGATCTTTGAGCCCAGAAAGCATTGAAGGTATGTGACCCAAAAAATCGTCTTGAAGAGATGTGCCTGCTGATTTTCAGTTACCTGTTTGAAAGATTCTACGAGGATACCCATTGAAAACATATAGTAGCTTCGGAAGCCTAGCCTTTCATATAGCCTAGCAGATTCTGGATTCAATTTTCTTTATTAAGATAATCGTTAAAATTATCGGAATGTTCACATGTAATCATTTTATGTTATATGTAACATTTTGTTGGCACCGCCAAAAATGCAGATTTTTTACTGCTCCGGCTGTTGCAACTTGTACCGTTGATAGTTATTTCAATCTTTGGTTGTTATATTTTCCAGGTTATTGCGTAGTTCTCACCTACCTGCAGCTGTAAGTATAAGCGATCTTCGGTATCTAACGTTTACTTGACGGCAACTTTTTGATTCCATCGGTGCATTATACTATGTCTTGCTTTCTAAATAGCTTAATGCTGCAATATATTTTATCCTGAACTTTTACAAGTGTTGATAATGAGTGTGGATTGCCAAACAACTGGCGCATGTCATTTATAAGGAAGTCGTAAATATCAACTGTTCGTTTGCTCGTTCTGAGATATGGTTGTTTCGACTCTAGTGACGGACACCATTGATCGCATTAGGTCATTTCTCATCCCATACTCTTGGTACAGTGTGGTTAATTCGGTGGCTATACGATGTTTTGGATTGTTTTTGCGTCCTCGTAGTCGGTAGGTTTAGGATTTTCATTGTAAGACAGATAGCGTATTTTCATTTTGAATGTACGCAACTACTCTTCCATGGTATAGCTTTCCAAAGCTTTGTTAATATGAGGTGTGCTGTTCGAATCTAGCTCGATCTAAACATATTGCTCGAATCTGAATAGATAATAAAATGATATAAAACATACAAAAATTGGTTGTTGAACTTGTTGAGTTTGCTTCAATTAGCAAGTAGATTACTGGTTTACGTATAGTTAAAATCGAGAGCACGCTTCTATTTTGAGAAGCTTCTAAAAAATCAAAATAAACGAAATTAAAGTAGATAACAAAGAATTAATATTATGCTGATCAGGCTAACCAGTTAACAAGAGCATATTAAGCAACTTCAATCCAAGAAAGCACCAGGTCATGATATAAAATAATTAACAATATAAAATGATCCACCTAGCAGTTTAAAATTATATTCTGCAGGCGGACATTAATCTACTGAATCGTTTACTCAATCTGAATCGCCTTAAACTAATGCTTATAAATAACTTAAGTTTATAAATACTACCAGAAATGTCAATATTTTCCAACCAGACACACACGTAGAACCCAAAATCTCATTTTGACCACTTGTTTTGATTTTATTTTTTGCTAAAAATAGGTTACAATCAATAACCTTATTTTCACAGCTTGATCTTCTATAGAAAAACGACATCACGACTTAAATCTACTCGTAATTTCTCCAAATTAAAAAATCAACAGCCTTTACAATTTTCGCAGTGACCGTATCTCCGAGTCTTACAAGAACTTTGAAAACTTCTTATTGCAGATCTCTTTCTCATTGTCCAAACGCAATGTTTTGACTAAAACTTATTGGCTAAATTCGTCCAAAAAAATAAAAAAAAATATCCCGGCCCACCAAATAAATCAACTCAATCAAAAGGAAACCAACAGGTGCACATTGACCAAGTCAATGTGCACCTGTTGGTTTCCTTTTGATACAAACTTACACTTGTCTTGTTGACCACAGAAAAAAAATCTATATCCACTAAACCATTCGACAGTTCCATCAAACTATCATGATGATGCAATAATTTTTGTGAATCTGCAGCTCTGACCATTAAACCAGTTTTTCTCGACTATGCCACCCTGAATATTCCGTCAATTGTAGATTTCAATTTTGATTTATTTGTAATTGTGACCTTTCCTGAATCTGATAGTGGTTTATAATTTTTCATCCTTGCTCACATATCCTGTATATCGAGGCACCAGATTCTTTGTACCATTAAGTTGATTTTAGATTATGAGTCGTGAAAGACCACAACACAAACAAATGACTAGCCATATTCACTTTGGGACATTTGTTTTTGCAGTGACCTACTTCGTTTGCTTTACGTATATTTATGATGAAGAGCCTCATCTGGTTTTTATCAAGAATACCGTCATAATTTTTGGCCTGGTATTCGTCACTCAGTCAAGCTAACAACTATGTGCGAACCCACTCATTAGTGAGCGGTCATAATAATTTTCTTCGCGGAAAATTTTATCGAACAGCAATTTACCAGTCTGATTGAAATAAATTCACGCAAGAGTGCTACACGATGAAGTAGAATAGAATCTTCAAACGCGAGTTTTAAATTGTCCCAATCTTATTTACTCGTTGTTGCTTGTTGAATGTGCAAAGAATTCTGAGCTTCCAAACGAACAAAATAATCGCTACCATGCCTCCAAAGACATTCATTCCACGATACGCTTGAGCAGCAAATTTCTATGTCTTTTTAATTCTCTTTGCCTTTTAATTTTTTAAAAGACGCAAACAAAGCCTCAATTTTAATAATTTTTTTAAACTTTATAATCTTCCTTAATTTGTCTGCATTTCAGCTAATTGCACCTATTACTTTTTGTCTTGCCTTAAATCGACCGTATACGTTCTAAAGTGCTAAAGTGTCTTAGGTCTGAATAAGTCGAAAATTTATTTTCACCTTACCTGGACTATAACCCTAAATTTTTTTCAAACTCGTATTGTTTACGCTTCGACTAACAAAACAAAACTAAAAATTGTCTAAGGCTACTGAAAAATATAAAATGTAGGATTGTACTATATATAGAAGTGAAGTTCATTGCAAGTCATATAAATTCTATTTTTATAACTTAATTTAAATTTAGAACCGTTGGACTCGTAGATTAGTAATTCAGGCTCAAAAAATTAGGTTGTCGATGACCTTTGCTACTTATACATATTTTGAAGTTTCATGTGCGTAGGTAACACATCGAATTGATTTTATTATTTAACACCAATAAATAAACTGTCGCTATTATACTATAAGAGATTTATTATGCAGGTACCATATCCTTTCGCTTAAAAGTGTACAGTGCAATAAAAATTAAATGTTATTGTCTTCGTTTATACCTTAGCGAATTTTTAACGAGAAATAATTATTTTAAACCATAAACACTAATGTATTGCTCATATGTACTGTACGTTGCAAGTAAATAATCACAGCGATCTGTTAGAACATTTATGGATCGTAGTATGGTTTAAGCTGGCAAACTTTTTACTTTTAGTTGCCAGTTTTTTTATTTTTTTTTTTTAAATAAATGACAATACTTAACAATAAAATTCCAGTAAAACTTTATAACCCCACAAGAAAAGTTTTTTTTCGCTTATATGCTTTTTGGAAGACAAAACTTTGGTATCCTTTTTGCTATTTCACCTCATAAAATCCATGTACGAAAGAATACGAGAATTTATATTTATTTATAAAGAAACAATAAAAACGATGAAAATTGTTATTTTATTGAACTTAAAAAAGAAAAGCACACCAAAAAAAATAAAAATAAAAAGCTTTGTGTGATATATAAGGAACTATCCTTTGGAGAATATTTTTATTTTATTGTTATTGCTGGCAAATTTTGTTCTGTTTCCTTTTTTTTTAACTTTTACTATTCACATCTCAAATGTTCTATATATACATAGACAATCATCTTAAAGATAATAATAAAGTTGAACTGTCATACGACTTTTGTTATAATTGTCACATTTCCAAAAAGTTATTACCAGTCTCCTGATAGAATGGTACTTTAGAATCTTTAGTAATACTTTTATATACGGTTGTCAATATGATCGATTTTTGTGCTATATTCTTGTACTATAAGTAAACCAGAAGAGACAAATCATTTTCTGAATGGTCTGAATAAAAAAAGTTTGCAAGAGTAACTTCTGTCTTTATATCGAATCATCATAGGTTTTTATTATGCAGTATGTCGTCGAGTTAAAACTTGTTGATTTCTTTGATTTCGTTGCAATGTGTACCTACTAGATCCATACCCACTTGCTATGTACTATTAACAGAGTAAGAAAATCTTTTTGCCAGATTTTTCAGAATTGTTGGTACATTCGGAATTGTGGTTGCTGCCAATCTTTAAAACGATTTTCTGGTACTTTAAGTGTAAGTGATAGTTAAGGTCGTGTTGTTATTCGTAATCCGATTCGAAATTGACAAGCGGTTAAAATTAGGAATTAGGTCTTGAATTAAGGTAAGCTTCGATCCGTAGTGGTATTGAATTGGTTGTTTGCCGATGATTCGCACTAAATGTTTCTTAGCAAAAGAACCTATACCTCCCAGAGACCACAATGATGTTGAGCTTTAGCTATATGTGTTGCTGAGCATGAGTATTATTCCAATCACGAAGGTCACGTGGCATTAGTTGGTCTACGCCAACTAACTGGGTCCCGTTGTCGCTGTGAAAAATTAAACATTAGACGCATCGTTGGCTGAATCTATCGATTAACGGGCTCCTCAAGTTCCCAAAACGTATACGAAGCAGTCATCGAGTCACAGCTTCCCTACACATTTGTTGGCTTTAAATGTATTTGGTGGTCGGACCGAGGTTCAAATGCAACTTATCCTAGAAGTGTATGAATTACTCATGACTCGTTGCACTGACCAGTGATAACATAGTCGCTTATTATATTTTACCAGATGTTGAAACAGAGCAAAAAATCGATACGTCTGAGCTTAGCAAATTCCAGATCGGCAAGTTGTAGTTAGCGCAGATATTTTCAGCAATCAGCATCAATGGATTAAACTGGTGAAGTTGACGTGATTGAGGGTAATAGGGGTCAAATTGCATTTCAAACCTACCATCTATCGGAGAACGCATAATAAGCGTTTGTCCTCGAGTGTAGGTATTCGTTGTTGCGCTGATCTCTTTAAAGGCTACTTCATATATCATTATACATGAAGATTCAGATTTTTAAATGCATATCAGTGAAGAAACTCATCTGAGATCCTAAAATTGAAGCATAACAGACTCCATACTGCATCCGAGTTTGGAGATTTACTCATATTCCCGAAAATTTGGCATCTAAAAATGCTGATGGAATATGCAATGCCCGTCACTCGAAGTGTATAAACATATCATCGAGTTTTTGCAATACTTCCTCCGGAACGCTCATTGACTATTACAGGCTTCATAATAAATTTTTATAATAAATGGGGATAAATTATGGCATCTCACTTATCCGTTGATAAATTAATACTAATAATACTCGCAATATACTACGAGTGTAGTCAATGATGTCTTAAAATGCTCGTTGCAAACAATTCACATGCGGCTTAATCCAGCAGCGTGTATTATCATAACGATATTGTAGTTTGCCCTACACTTGCTCATATTCCTCAGTGTAAACACTTGCGACCAATTGTAAATAGGTTTTAAATCTTCCCAATTATGCACGACCGTTTCGAATTTGTTCTTGAATACCAGTACTCTGGCCATCTATCAAAACCAGTTATAGACACCGGGTGTATGTCTATGGCTAGATGTATGTCTATGGCTAGAAAGTTAGACCGATTGTATGGGTAATCCGAATGTATTTGCTTCAGTTCAACGATTTGCTTCAGCTTTACCCACCAAAATCGTAAAGTTTTCGACAAATTGATTCAAATGAGCCTATACCCAGTCCGTATTGTCGTATTGTCAATTTTTACACTTTCGGCAGATTAATTATCAGCATAATTATCATAAGATTAACCATCAGTAGTTGTGAAATCGATAAGCGGACTAATTTGACGCGGTTATATCGAAAAAACTCTCCAAAGAGCACAAACACTTGATTAAACCACGAGTGTAATTGTGAATAATGTCGTTGTTCAATAACGGTATGCACACGCAAATGATATGATTATAACAGTAAAATGTCTCAAATGCGCTTGATTCAATTCCTCACAGAAGGCACCATACAATTTTTAAGTTCATTTCGCTTGCCGCATATAAAATGATACACGCAGAATTATATTTAAAATTTAATTATTTACTGGCTCTGGCTTTGAGCTGGTTTTAGTTACGACCAAACACTAGATTATACTACGACCAGACACGACTGAGTCGACTGCTGAATGAAGCGGTCGATCTGGATTTTAAAATTTAGCAAACTTTTATACTGTTAAACATATATTGAGGTTATGGCCTTTGAAACAAATTTCATAGAAAACTCTTTCAGTTGCATTATGTGACGCCACGCCCCCCTATTCATATTATATGTTGTGTTGTAAATATATACATATATACATAAAAGATATGTTACATATTATAAATTTCTACCCATTAAACAAACCGGAAAAATGTTTATAATATTATATTTCAATTGAAAAATATTATAATCCATCAAACCTATTTTCCGAAAGAAATTGGAAAATATATAATATTTCACGTCCTCTCGATTCATGTTGCTCATTCAACCTTTTTCACTTTGTGTTCGTCTCAAATTTCATATCACTATAAAGAAAATGCAGAATAAAAGACTACATTTTTATTTTAAAGGGTGATTCAATTGGTGAAGACATATAATTTAAATATGGCAATACCTTAGATTAACGCGGCGTTAGGACCGCCATCCAATTGTCTCACCCTGTATTTTGGATATCCATAATTTGTTTTCGATCCATTTCATTTTCCAATTTTAATGTTTTGTTGTCATTGGTGTCTAGTGCTGTTTGGCTGAATTAAAAATATTTCGCAGGAAATTGGGAAAAAATGTTAATGCTGTTTGGAAAATTTTTGGGTATTGTGTCGAACAAACAAAATAAAAAATGATATTGATGCTATACATTTTTCGTAAATAAGATAAATGTCGGTGTTACCTTAAATGAGTTAATTTTACTTTTTTGACATAAAACCAGGTAATATCTCCATGTTGAAAATGTGCGATGTTTGTTTAAATTATCGTTATCTGTTGAAATTTTTTATAATTGGAGCTACCATTTTTTTTTTTTACCTAAAATTTTTGTTTTTGCACTTTTATTATTGGTGTCGGTTACAATACCAGTATTAGTGCTCTAATAATATTTGGGTAATCAGACTAAATTATGTTCATGTTTCTGACTATGATCATTATTTTTTTTTGTCAAAATAAAGTGGAAACTTTAGAACATGTTTTTCAATTAAACTGACTATTATATGATTATATAATCATACTATCTGAATTATTTATGTTTCAGTGGCGGCAGAATTATGTTCAACCCGGTTTTTGATTTTGAGACAAAATATACGGATCTTAATGTTTGGTACCTTTTAAAATTTGCAAAGGTTGGCCTTTCTACACTTGCAAACGGTTATCCATTAGCGTATCGATTGTGGCCGAGCTTTTTAAGTACCTTATGAATAGAATACCGATGAAAAAGTACAAGCCACTTAATATTTCCCAATCTTTGAGTTACTGTTTATTACTGATAACTCCAACAAACGGGCTTCCCACTTATTAGTTCATCAGCTGTTAACTTATTCAAAGTTACTAAATTTAAAATAAAATGTGCAATGACTCATAAAATTTGATCCTTGATCTGTAATTATTTATATCAGGTATTAATCAGATCTTTGCAATTGTCGACCCGTTTTGATCTCAAATTTATTAGTCCGATTTTGATGAGTGGTACTTTAATCATGAGTACGTAACTGGTTTGTGGTCAGTTTGGATTATAAATGGTCGTCCATATAATTATGGTTGAAACCAGTGTACTGCCTAAATGATAGCTTAATCGGTAAAAGTATTCCATCCAGTAAAAGAGTCCACATTTTTGTCTATTTCAGGGCAATCAAGTATTTCTGCAATCCGCACGTAGTAATTAATGAATTGTCGGTAGTATCTGGATAGCCCAAGGAATGACGGCGTTTTCTTGACGTTTGTGTAGGGATTGAGAATTTTAAAATTTAAATTTTGGAAAGTGGCCAAAAATCTCTGATATATTTAGTAATTGGAAAACAGTATTTAAAGTAACTACTTTAACCCGGCGGAAGTCAACTACGACTCTCCATTTTTTTCTCTCCATGGGATGTCGTTTTGGGATCAATTAATATTAGGAACTTCCAGGGTGAAGTGTTTGGAGATTGATTTGATATTAAAAATATTGGATTGGTCAAATTGCACAAAATTGATTTTAGTATCTGTTGGTAAAATAATCGGTTGTTCATTAATATTTAAGGTAACTGAATGTTGCAACTCTCAATGTTTAGACAACTTTTGGATCTACTTCTTGGGATTGACAATAATGATTGACATTGAGATAATTGTAGTTGGTACGAATTTGTTTTAAGCATGCAGCACTCATAGTATGAATGATTGATTTTATTGCAGTTAAGTCTTGATGATGGCAATAAGAGGTGCCTTAAGCCGCGTCCATACAAATTTCTTTCAGTTCGAACTTTAAATTCTCCATTTTATTTGCAAAAGACTGCGCAATTTTGAAATGACATTGACTGATTCGCACTAGGTTACTTGAATCAGTTGGATTACCAACCAATTTTAGCATAATGAATTACATACATTTTTGTTTTTGTTCCTAAACTAGTATTTCAAACCCGGGAAGGAAGGCCATATTACTTTAGGTCGTTATAAAGTACAACGTGACTTAAGCAATAGTTTTAAATATTTCAACCAACGGTTTTTTGACACTTATACCAGGTGTTCTTTAAGCTGAAACTTTCTAATATCTCGGAAAATCTTCCTAGGAAAGCACTCTATGAAAAAAATGTCCAAGATAACAATTTAATCATTCCGCATGGGAAAATACATTAGTGCTAAAGTTAGTACTCTCCTCATCTCCTTGTAGGCGGGGTGGCGAGTAACTTTGAAATTTAAATAGAAACTCCTATTCTTGATTGCAGATTGGGATTCCACGGCTAAAAAAAGTACTTAGAATTTGTCTGAAACATTTTTTTCGATTCATGATAGATTTCTCCTACTGAGAACCTATGCATACGATGCTGTATGACTTAAACCTTGTTTGACCAGGGCACATAAATTTCACTGTTTACGTTTTGTTCACCTCTTGCTAATTGACTTTCTGATAATGTGCATGAAGAATCTTCATGCAAAATATGCTTCCAACATACCATTAAACGAGGTAAATATGAGCAATGTAGTGTACAATCGAAAGTTCCCAACATCAAACACTACAAGGATACCTACACGTGGAAGCTAAATTTGATAAAATAAACCAGAATTGAATTCTCTATATATGCAAACTTCATGCGGGTCATGGTTTACATTCAGATGGGTCAAATGAAACCGGTAGACCTCGTCAGTAATATTATCTCCCCCAAGTGCAGTTATGAAGAAGACTGTGGTAGCTATTAAAATTATCTGTACCCCGATTTTGTTCGTTTTTTTGTAATTCTCATGCGTACGAATTGTTAAACCGGAACGTATTAATATTGGTGTTTGTGTTCGTGGTATTGTACATGCGCAGTGTATTTGCGCATGTTGTTTACATTTTTTTGTTGATGAATGATGACATTTCGAAACTTGATTTTGTGATTTGATTTTTCATTTTGAAACTTAAAATTGTGAACACTTACCATTTTGAAACATAAATTTTATTCTCTGTTCGATTTTCAAACAAAATAGTTTATAGTTCCGTCTATAATATTTTTCTTTGAATGAAAATACAAAACGATTTTTGATTTTTGATTTTATATGTATATGCCATCTATCGTCACATCGAAAGGTTGGGAAAATAATACTCATGCGGTAACCGATTTCAACCGCTTCGACATTTAGGCTTTATTGAAACCACATTTAGGCGTAATTTGCATGGGAATTAAACTGACACATTAAAATAAAATTGGATCACACAATAATAATTGTGTATATTATACACTGTATACGTACACTAAATTTTCAATTCTCTTGCGTTAGAATGAATAAAAAAACGAAAAAAATCGGGGTACAGGTCTGCAACCAAAAAGCAATTCTAAATAGAAGTAGCCTTTCAACCTACTAATAATCTACTAGAATCACACCGATAATATAAATTGATGACTCACCGCTGATCAACGCCAGAACACCCATGGTGCAGGATTGTCTTTTTGATTGACTTTTCAATAAATTTTGATTAACGACTATTGACGCTATTTTACGGCTGATACCTCGTATAAACCATACTATTTTAGAATTAATTATTTACCAATTTGAAAGTTGTTAAATTTTTAAATCGAATTTTCATTTTTCCATAAATTTACGTTATGCCATTTCTTCAACAATAGCAGAATAAAATCAATAAAACATTCAACACTTTCGCGCTATCAAAACATAACATGAAATTTACATTTTTGGTATATAAACTACACCATGATCAACACTCTATACATAATAAAAATGAAAAAAATATTCACACACACATATATACACAAACACCCAAGCAATGACATTGATTAAGACATTCTTCTAACATTTCATATAAAAATAATTTTCATCATAAATTCCATCTGTGTTCTGCGATATATAACAACCAACCATGCAAGCAGAAGCAGTATGATGACGACTACAACGACAACGACGACGACGACGACAACGGAGTACAAAAACAAAACTATCTACAGTTTTCTTTTCATTTCTTTTTATTTTATTTTGTGTGTGCC